>JAPYZR010002780.1:0-25200 GCA_030522945.1 Trichopria nigra
ATGACCAAAAAACATTTTCGCAAGTTTTTGGGATGTTATTTAGCATGTTAAATTCATCGTTATATCTTAAGGCAATATTTCGTCCAACCTATGGTGAAGAGGAGAAGTTTTGAAAATGTTCATTTTTAATTTTATAACACAAACATATAAAAAGAAGTACATTAATCTATATGGAAATAGAAATAATTAATACGTTTCAGCTTCATATGCTATATTAATCGAATTGTGTGGATGTGTATGGAACAAATGTGAATTGTTATATCAAATTCGTAAACTTATGGCACACTGAGCGGGTGCGGCCGAAGGCCGCAGTCGCGAAGGGCCGAACACTGTTAACTTTGCGAGCGAAGCGAGCTACGCACGATAGCGCGCCAGAGGCCCTGGGGGCGGAGCCCCCAGTGGGGTTGGCGGCCGAAGGCCGCAGGGGCGAAGCCCCTAGTTTACTTTTGTGAAACATTTTTTTAGTACATGCACTTTCTTCAATATTCATTCGTAAATTTTTATCAATTTCGATTATTATAATCATCTCTTATACCTTTTATATCTTCGTCTTAATGTCTGTCACTATTTAATCAATGTTTTTCATGTTTGTATGACCAATGCTTGGTCTTATTTCCAATTTTTCGTAGCTTTTTATTAACCCTTTTAACTTCTCAAGTTTCTCAACTTTTGTCAATTTTTGTCAATGTTTCGGTTCTACATATCTTGAGAAAAAAAAAATTTTTTTTCAACCTTCATTGACTATGTCCCAACAGCACTTCTATCCAATCAGTAAACATTGATTAGAAAAAGTAAGACGAATCGAATTTTCACGATCCTATTCCCGAACATGATCGGAAAAACATTCATTAGTGGTATTCATGTAATTATAATCAGAATGTTTATTATTGATACATAATAATAAAATATATAATTACAAAAAATAATAATAATTTTAACCCAAACACACAGATCTAATATTAATTTCTAATCATTTATCAAATTTTCTCAATTAAAGATTTTCACCATTCCCTATAAAGTGTTTACCCTTTTCTCTATCTCTGTTGATTTCATATTCAAATTCCTAGTATTTTAAATTAATTTTCATCAATATTTTGAAAGTTTCCTTTAGTTTTCAGAAATTTTCAGAAATATGTATAATATAATATACTTCCATATTTTGTTGTTTACATTTGACGTGTTTTTATTTGTTTTCGAATTATATCTTTTGAAAATCTAAATTCATTGAATTTACTTTATCGAATGTTTTACAGTCGTGTTTTTAACGAGTGATGCTAAAAATAAACTGCTGTTTACAAACAAAAGAAAATCCTCTACTTTCTAATGCCCGCTCATTTAAATGAATAATTTATTGGCGGACTGTCAAACTGTTCACTCAGACGGACAGTTATATATTAGGTTACAATAGAAATGTCACTCTATCGAGAGTTATAATAATTGAGATATTTTCTATTATTCGAAACGTTGTAATTTGATTTTCTTAAAACGTCGTTGTTTTATGACGTGTATATATACATAATTAACGGGGTCGATTTTAATGAACTGTTTTTTACAATATTTTTTTAGATGTTATATTTTTCAAATGACTGTAGAGGATAGGGAGAGATCCCTGACTTACCTATGTCAAACTATGTAATAGTCATTTGAAAAATTTAACATCTAAAAAAACTCTTCTATAATTCTAATAACTTTTTTTTCTTCTAACAATGAATTTGTAGACAATTATTATTTATCTATTTATTTTTCTTAATGACTCCATTTTTGTATTACGTGCTCAAATTATTGTAGTAACATTTATATACTATGGTAGTATAGTTTTTACTATTACGAATACATAATTAAAATAAAATAATACTTTTAAAATTTGTATACAAAATATATGGCCTAAACATTAACAATAGATAGTGATTGTTAAATTTGCCATTACTTTTATGTATTTTTTACTGTTCGAAAGTATAATTTAATTTTTTCGAAAGATACTTTGACTCACAAAAAGAAAAAATATTAATTCGTATTAATAATTGAGTATAAATTAAGCACTTTACAGCTCAGAATAGAATTGCTGATATGAAGTTTGAGTCTGTCTTTATAGATGACAAAAGAAGACACAGAATAATCTAGAAAAAGTCCAAAACATATCATTGAGAATGTGTCGATTTCTACGCTCCTTTTCTTAGGTGTTCCATTGTAGCTCTTTATGAGCTCTTAAAAAAGGAGCCTAGACTGGTGTCTCTACCGACTTTACTATTTGAGAAACATCATCGCTATAGAGACAAAATTTGAAATTTAGCCACTTATTTAAACTAGACGAGTCTAGAAATTCACACTAAATATAAGGATCCCGCAATTATAATTGAAAATTGAGAATCTGATTCAATTTCAAATTCTATAATACGATTGAATATCATCAACAAAAAATGTAGTAAATATTTTTTTTAATTCATTTTCATTTAAAATTTAAAATTTCTTTATCAACTTCTTAATTTCAATGTTATACATATATGTATATTAATGGAATAAATTTCGTGTAATGCATCGAAATGTTCAATTGCTGATTTTTGAATGACGGCTATTGGTTATTGGTGAACTTAGAAAATGTCTTCATATATCAATAACTTAGTTAACATTTAAAAAAACGCGATTTTCTTCAAAATTTACTTTACTATTACTGCAATTATATTAAAAAATATGTAAAATGTCTTTATAGTTTGAAATCGCCTAAAAAAATATCGGAAAATTTTATAGATTCCAATAAACATTTTCGTATATGGAAATACTTTAAATTCTTTTTCGCTTACGGGGTCGTCATCCGCTATTGTGTATTACAACCTACGTAACACGTCAGAGCCTTTCATCGTATATTTCGGATGCCAGTTCCCCCTATACCACTATGTGTAAATACGAAAGTATCATTACTTGAAAACGACTTCCAATAAGTGTTATTGTCACATTGTACGATGTAAATTTCGGTTATTTTACAGAATTATAATCATTTTATCCAAAATACACGACATCATCTAATCTGGCATCCTTACCCTTATGTTTCTAAGGGTCCTGTGTACCTACAACAATTAAGCAACGTGTGCGAATACATAAAAATAATGTAAGAACGTAGGAAAGAGAAGATATTTTCCGCAGACCTTCAAAGTTTGTAATAAAGTCGAGAAGGAAAATATATGCAAAGAAATTCAGGGCTCTTTGAATCGAAGAAAATGGACGAATTGACGTCACCTTGCAGATTTTCATTATTCCAACAGAGACGTCTCATGACTCCCAAACGCAGCATCGCACGCAGTTGCACTAGAAATGAATATTCAACAAATGGATTTAAAGTTTCAATTCCGTGTAACCAGCCAGGAAAATAGCGCGCATCTCGTTATTATCGTTGCTATCCTTGAAGCTATTCTAATATTCGCGATCTCTGCTAAGTCGAAACAATCTTTATGAAGATAATGCGATAAAAGTCCAATCAATGATTATTAAAAAAAAATTTTTTTTACATATATATATATATAACAACTAATGAAATGTGAGCTATATAAATTTGCTTGAATTTTTTTTTAAACTAACAGCATTATTTATAAGGATGATTCATCGGAAAGCGTAGCGATCACTTTGAATAACGGTAATTTTTGCTAGATTTTTTTTTTTTTTTTGTATTGCAAATGTTTTTTATACTTCCAGAGAAAACTTTACCATCAGAAATTGAAATACAACTGATTCAATTGAATTTCCCGATTTGTTTGTCGGCTTGAGGAGTTGTATATATGCAAGAATATGAAATGTTACTTCATTGTAATAAATCGTTTAATCAAATGTTGTAAAGAGAATTGAAGGTCTCTTCATTTTCACTATTATAAAACTGCATATGTACAAGTATCATATAGTTTTTAATTAATTATTATGATTGTATATGATTATGAAGATATAAAACATCACATATTTTTGATTTTTTTTTTTAAGTGCCTTAGTGGTGTAATGCATGTAGTTGTAAATGCGTTTTCTATTTGTGACCATGTCCATATTATACTGATTTGTCATCAGCGGATATCAAACAAAACGTAGGAGGAACTATATACAATAGTTACGTGGTCATTATCGGGGTCTTGGCTATAAATTAAAAAGTGCCATTCTTAGTTCAGCCAAAGTTATAAAAAAATTATAAAATATACAAATAACTTGTTATCAAATGCTTCGAAATCATGGTTCAGAAATCTAAGTATACAAAATCACATTTATAATACTTAAGTGACATTTTACTCCTAATAATTTAAGTAGTCTCCAATAAATGTATTAAAAAAAAGTTACGATGAAAATATTACATGTACATATATATATACTTTATAAATAGTTCCATTTAGTCGATATTATAAAAAAAAAAAAGTCAGTAAATAAAAAAAGTAATTCTCCATTATGTATCAAAGATACGAATATTTTCTTATTCAAACAGTTCGAGAGTCGCGCATTACTTAGAAGCTATATTGCGTCACACTCAGATATGTTATTTTTTATTTCTTATGTACATTTTTTCAATCGTCTACGCTAAATGGCACGAAAACAAACGCGCCTTTTTTTAACTCGTTTCTTGAGTGCCACACAATTAAATGTGAGATATCGAATATATTTTACAGAAGACGTAAGTGAAAGCGACATTTTATGAAGTGTACAATAGTTTATACATGGCCCGAAGAATGTATTATCAAAAACAATTTCATTAATTAGAAATTGGTAAAAATTAAATTTTTCAAAAGTCGACTTCCCTAGTAGAAATCTATCCATTTTTTTCTTACACTGTTCATTTCTCCTATGTCTTTAACATGGTAAATATCTGAACTGTCTAACAATTGGCTAAGAAATGTTTTCATTTCTACCAGGGATTATTAGATTATATTAATATTTTAACGGCCTTTTAGAATCTATAACGGCTATAGTTTTATTAATTGTCTTAAAAATATCTTAGAATTGTTGTAGATCCTAAAATAACAAAATTTCATATATTGAATCATACGACAAATTCCTATACAAGGGAAAGCATATAAAAAATAGAATTTAAAACTTCCAAAAAAGTAATAATTATTTTATACGTTGTTTTATAAACATTATTATCTTAACGAAAAATTAGAAATGTCAAATTTTATTCAACTGATGAATTTTCTTTTCTTCCTTCATTTTATATTATTTGTTTAAATTTTTGAACAGCTAGGCGAGACGCACTTTACAACAATGAAATACATCGGAAGTAAATGTTACAATGCTGAAAATTATAAAGAAAATAAAGAAAACTTAACAAAAATACGTAAAAGAACGTTATTCTAATTACTATTATTATTTATTTTCGTACCGTGGGCGCAAAGTGCAACTTTACGCCCGCCGGCGATCCACGTAATTTCGGGGGTCTCTCAGCGATCACGTATAACCCACGTAACATCAGAGATCGCCTGAGGGTGTACAAATTGTACGCCCATCACAGTGTGAAGATTATTTTTCGTCATAGTAGGAGTGAAGTACGTCCTCGATGATAGGTACTTTCAATTAATATTTATTGTAAACGATAAACTTTTAATTGGAACATTTAAACATTTTTCACTTTACATTATTCGATTCTTGAACAGATTATCATTGATCTTGTACGCATTCATAAAGTCGTAGTAAGCAAGGAGTTACCGAAAAAACATCAATTTAAACGAGCCCTTTAAAGGTACATATGTAATTGTTTCAGACTTATTGTTGAATAGTGACTCATTTTATATAAAATTTGATATTCCTAAGGCTTCTAATGTAATAACGCCCAAGTCTGACGATGGTTCGACTCTAATTAATTGACTACCATTAAGTAAATAATTATACATTAAATAATACTTGATTGTATAAAAATTTTAAACACGACACTTTTTGACATTAAGTGTTACATCATTATCGAGGTAGACCACCTGAATATAGGTGTAGTCAATATATCCATCCGTAATTTGAAGATGTCTTGTCGGCTTTTAATATTCAAAAACAACTTTATGTCATCAGCATAAATTATAGACATCTGGCAGATCGAAAGCATCCACGAGTATCGTTAATGAAAAGATTAAATAATAAAGGTCCTGTTAAGCTCCTGAAATTCTGACTGATTGATTTCGATTAATCAAATACCACCTGTAGGTCATTCGAGTAGTTTTCCTCGAACACTAACTTCCCATAGCTTCTGTATATAATATAAGAAACAACTTTTAAAAAGTCGAAATATATAAAGTCTGCTGAAATAACATATGAGATTGGTCACTGCAAAACGTCCTATGACGAAACCGTGCTGCTCCTTAACAATAAAAGTAGAGAAAAAGGCAGAGAAATATTTAGTTACCATAACACCAAATAACTTGGCAAAGCAACTTAAAATAAAAAAACATGACTATATATAATCCCAGTAAACGAAAACGTATTGAAAATTAAAAATACGAATTGAAATGAATTCATGTACGCGTTAAGTGAATTCATTTTCAGTCGTTTTAATTCATATAAAAATAGGATGTACGTAAGAACTCTCACACATTTTAGGGAAAATATACCCAAGGTATGCGATTTATTGAAGAGGAGCAGCATGGCTTCGATCAATGACATCTTACGTCTCGTTACAAAATAATGACTATTATCAGTACTTCGTATATTCGGACCACAGTTGGACGTGGTCCCTTACCTATACGACGGATTATCGATGATCATTGACAGCCGTTATTGACAGCCATTAATCTAACGAGAAAACTTTCTTATTTAACGTTAATACCCACTGACGTTGGGACTCCAATGTGTTCATTCGATTGGAAAATTCAAACATCTATAAGAATTTGTACTTCCGAATAAATTCAAAGAAATTGGCAAAATTTCAGGAATTGGATTAGAAAAATTACAATTGATGATGGCGATATTATAGGTGTCCTTTTAATTTTAATTTCATGCCCTAGAAGAAAATAACACCAGTTTCTGCCCAATTTTTCTGACCTCTGTGTTAAAAGTAATGTCCAGAAAAACGGCTATACAGAGAGAGGGCTAACAGTTGATAGTAATAAGTTTTCTCGCTGACTTGACATATTTCCTGTCAGAGATGGCAACTGGGTGTTTCGTTTCTGCTGAAATGGCAATATGCTATTTAATTGCAGTAATTGTAAAATATATGATCACTGGTCGGTTTATATATGAATAGCCTGGATGTAAATAAGGTTCACACGCAGAAACATTAACCGAATCAATAACACTTTTATTGCAACAAGCAGTAGTACAAGATATAGATTTCCTCTTGATGACAAGACCTATTTATTATGAAATAAAAATATTATATTAAAAATATAGAATTTAATATATAATTTGAAAAAAAAACATAATTCATCTTTCTTTATTTAGTTTATATTCTTTCGATCCGTACAATGCATAGTATGACGTATATTACGTAATGGAATTATTAAATTTCGTGTATATATCTAGAGTAGAAAATTTTATGTAAATGTAAATAATGGGAAAAATAACCATGATATATTTATCTGACCAACTTATTTTTTGCTACCAATCTGTTAAAATGTTTCATTTTTCTTTTTTAATAACATTTCTTTTTCCATCGTCCCGAGTTGACCCATAAAACGAATATAAGAGAGTATTACATTATCAGAACGCCGATAAAAATCGTTAAATCTTAAATTAAATCTCGTATGGCGTAATTAGGTGTAAAGATGAACCAATTAAAACTTTTCCTTTTTCATAATTATCGTAAACAAAAAGTGAAACATTTAATTGGTTTTTATGCAAGTACTTCGAACAAAAATTAATTCAAACAGATTCATTATTGAAAAATGTAAACTAATTATTGAATAGCTGCCAGCAATAGTCGGTCACAAAATTCTGAAAGCTTTCGATCACCTTATATAAAAAATAATATCTATGCATTTGTAAATCTGTTAATTAAAATTAGTATTAATGTTAATTGCAGAAAAAAAAATTTTTCAAACCCTACTAGAAAATGACACCAGTTTCTGCCCAATTTTTCTGGTCTCTATGTTCAAAGTAATAGAGTAAAGAAAAAATTACCCTAAACTAGTCTTATTATTCTAGTAGGGAACAATTTAAATAACGTTCCTATATTTCTGACAGATTATTTTTTTATTAAGTACAATTAAAAAAATTATTCAATTAATTACTTTTCATTTGCTGAGAATTATGTAATTACAATACAAACATTGAAAATATAAAGTAATAATAATGATAATAATAATTACTTTTTAAGAAAAATTTTCACTTTCATTCTAATTATTATATTTTCTTATTATTTATAATAATTACTATAATTACAAATATCATTATTATTATCTTATATTTAGACTGATCGGAAACTACCGATACTAAATAAGAGTTGGAATTATTTAAAAACGATCGAGATATTAGAACAAAATGAACAAATTGGGCTTCGCCCCTACGGCCTTCTGTCTACTTCTGTCAATTTGTTCGTGAGTTAGATCTCGGTTCCCCCCACTCTACTACTCGATGGACATATTCCAATAACTAATCAATCCTAAGTTAGGTCAGGGCATATACAAAAACAATTTGTGAAAGCATTTCTGTTGATTCGTTCGTGAGCAACGCTTACGTCAGAATAAGATTCCGAATTTTTCTATTTTTTTGTAGAAAATCAGGGATATCTCAACTTGTAAACGGTCAATTAAAAAAAAAATTGTATTATATGCGATATTCTTTTCCGCGAACTTTGAATGATTGTCCAATTTATTCGGCACTAAAGATGAGAGAGATGTGCAAGTTTTCCTAAATTCTAAATTTTGATTTTGGACCTTCCCCCCACCATTTTTGCATGGATATATCCCAAAATCTAATCAGTTCTAAGTTGAGCCAATTGGGCGCTATATTAATAACGTACATACGAACGTAATAAACGTGTATCTAAAAATTATACCAGCTAGTCTATATGAAATGAAATGAAAACAGGCGCACCAAAATCCCCAGACAATAAAAACTACTTGAATAATTATATGACTTTAAAAAAGAATTACTGCGCACCGGGAAATTCCTGATTTGGAAAAATTCACGTATTCAACCATCTAAATGACGATTCGCAGTAACCCCAGAACGGAAATCAAATGCGTACACATAATGATCCACTCTTCGGTAGCAATTACCGTCATATATAGTGATTTGCTGGAATACTAACTTATGTTAGGTCAGTGCACTGTTGGAAAATTTCTGTAATATTTCCGCGAAAACAGGAATGTAAGGAAAATTCGTAAAATGCCATCGATATCGTATGATGTCGGTGATCCTGCAGCAAAGAATAAAATTCCCATAATGATCCTTCATAAATAATCCTATACATATAACTCAAATAGGATAATAATATAATCACGATAAGAAAAAATGACTCGGAATTTATTTATCAAACGTTTCATACCCGAAGAAATCATAAAATGCAATAAAAATGTTTGTACGTTAAGGTGTACCTAAAGTAAAAATTGAACACTTTGTAAACCGTTATATGGAAATGTTCCATAAGTGTTTTGTACAAATTAATGAAGTGGCCTAAACTCTTTCAATGAACTTGAGTGACATTTAAAATTCTGATTTTCAAACGCTTCAAGAACGGCATGCAAACACTCGATGTACTCCTGTATACAAAAGTACGATCGGAGGCTTTTTTAGAGTAGACATTTACATGTCTAATTTCAAACTTCGCGGTCTAAATTTCATGGAGTGAGATTTCACTCTTAAATAGTGAAAATTGAGCTACTCTTCATGTTCACTCTTTAATAGTGACATTTCACACTTTTTGGAGTGAAATTTCACTCTACATTGGAGTGAGTCGAAGAATTAGAGTGAAAATACACTCCTTTACAAGAGCTCAATTATCACTCTTTGTGGAGTGAAATTTCATTCCAAGAAATTTAGAGAGGGACTTTGAACACTTCGAGAACATTCAAATGTTTACCGTTAATATAATCCGACAATTCTGAGGGAATCGAATAGACTTATTAAGAATCGTACAGAATGACACATTTGCTCCAATCGCTTTACTCGTTCTAATCGCTTCACTCGCTAATGCACGAAAGGCTTCGGAATTTGACGTCAAATTTTCCTATATAATCCAAAATGGATTTTAATGGATTCAGAATCTCTTCAATACGTTTCGATATCCATCAGAATTTTATGTTCTCCATAAATTAACAAATTTAATATTCTTTTATTAAAATCCCTGATATATATATAACTGAACGTCAGTGATTAAAATGCATTCGTATATACACATGAGCTTTAAATATTTTCAGATTTGATAAAAAAATTAACGAAAAACAATAGTTCTTACATGATTCAAAATCACAAAACCGTTTATCTCAAAATCGTTCCTGCTCGTCGTCGTCGTTTCATTGAGAAATCATGAAATTAATTTTTGTGATTTCTACAAAGTACTGTTTACGCATTCATGCATATATGCAGTTCCTCATAACCGTCTTTTTTGTTTTTGTTACTTTAAGAAATACTACGCACGTATATATCCGTCAAACGGAAATATGTATTGAGATATTGGAAAGGAATTGAGAGGCCCAGAAATGTGATTTAGCATAGAATATACCTGGATTTTTATTTAAATCTTTGTTATCTATTATCCTATTTTAATATCAATAAAATGATATTTTAAGCGCTCGATTAGCTATATATCATATACACGTCTCTTAATTAAGTCAAAAGTGTTGAAATTCATAAGAGTGTAACATAAGAGGGATTTGGCCGCTACGTACACCCTGCGTAAAGTCCGATTTTTACCAGCTTATGAAAGACCTGGGCTTACGTATGTATAGAGGATTCTAGCCTTACGTACCATGACCATGATTGTTGTATACATCGAAGACTTACAAAGCCGAAAAAATATTATAGAACCCGATGCAAAAAAAACTTTTTTACGAAAAAGATCATACAGAACACAGCTTAAAACTAGATTACGATATATAGTGAAGTATTGTGCCGATATCTTTATTTTACAGCAATTTCACACTATTTTCTATAGGAATTTTTAAATAGTTTTTTTTTTGTATGACATTATAAATATAGTCTGCCGACGCTTTGCTTATTACGTAATTGTAATGGCTGCACGTTTAATTAATTTTTTTAACCAAAATATAGAATTTCTGCTCTATATATGTTTTTTGAATCAGGTCCTTTTTTCCGGCAGGGATAGGGCTGCACAAACAGCGAGAGATAATGAAACCATCTCTATTTTCATTATATGTAATAATAAGAATCAAATCGCATCCAGTCTGTTTTTGACGTCGTTTTTGTTAAACCTGAAATAAATACCACCTATGTATGGTATAGAAGCTCACTGCGTGTTTATTTAAAATAATTGAGAAATTTATAAAATATAGAGAAGGGTATTATATATATAGGGTACAGTTATGTCGGTAAATGTTCTACTTTAGACTCCCCATTTAACGTTTTTCAATTATTATATCGGTTTCATGAAATGGCAAGAATCAGACATGATGATAAGACAGCCAAGAAGACTATATATATATATATATATAAAGCATTCCGAAACGCACCGATCCGTTTCTTCCTATTGTTCAATTAAATGTCTTCGGAAAGAATTTGTTAGTTCACCTTAAAAAGCAATATAAAAACTTGTCACGCGTGTAGTAAAACTTGATCTCACTTTCCTGCCGATGTTTTATGGAAACCGCGAATTCTCGAAGTATAGCAAGATGCATGCTAGAACGTGCCTTGAATGAGCATCATGACAGTTTGTTTTCCTAATCTCTGTATTGTTTTGTTAGATGAAGAATAAAAAAGGAATAGAGAAGTAGCTTTTCACAAACGACAAATAATTATGCGTACATATTCACCGAAAGAAAAGATATTTCGTTACAATTTTCCTCCTTACAACATTATAAAAAAAATATATAATTTTTTTGTTTACTATGTGTGAAGTTGGAAATGAATTGATTCGCTATTTACGTAGTAAAATTACTTGTAATGTTTAAAAATACGATATGGCATTACGCAAAAGTACAAATGACGGTACATTTCATTGTTGCAAACAATTTGTATTTTTCCGTAACAGCATACAGTACTTTTATGCATAACTAGTAATATTATTGTTGCCTATATACATGTATACTTAATCAATTTATTTCCACCAACGATAAAGTAGCATTCGATAGAGAATTTAAAATGAGTGTGGTATTGACCTGGGAACGACTACAGTAATTGATTTTCATTTTAAGAAAATATTAACGATCAGTTCAAATACAGTGTTTTAAAATATATAACTATATAATGAATAAATAAATAATGTATTGTATCTGATTAAATAGTAACTGTGTATATAATCAAGACTATACATTCATAAAATTTAAGTGATATATGTGACATGAAAAACGCTATATATAGATAGTTTTGTATCAAATGTGTTAATTACAAAAATAATTTATCATTCAAGCATTATACAAGCACGTTCAAAATTTATACAATAACGTCATAAATAAAGCAACACAAAGTTAAATATCGGGACACATTGTACATATAATAATAACAATGAAAAATGTAGAGTCAAAAAAGATGAGATGATGCATTTGTCCTGCAAAATGTTCTTTCAAAGATGCGGTTGCTGTCAATCACACCGATCACACCTTTCTACACCATAAATCACCAGGTAAAGTATATGTATAGTCACTTACAATTCACGTGCGCAGAACTGTTTATCGAAAACCTTGAATTTTTTGCTCAATAAATGGCGCTTACGAATTCATTACATCTATTACAAAAGGTACATCTCTGTCACCATATTTTGTCAATGGCAAATCATAGGGCATTGGAAAAACTGGAACATCTGTCGACTTCGACTCTTTTATAGGAATCGTCGGTTTATTTATCTACAAAATAAAACCACATTTTTATATTTGTTCTAACAATCAAGTCTTGAAGATATTAAAAAAAAAAAAATTTTTAAATGTACATACCACAAACTTTGGAATGAAAATGACACCTGCTTCATAGTTCATTATATAATGCGAGCTTTTCGTTGTACTACCCCATGCAGCTTTACTTAGATTTGCACTAGTCAATATAAACCATGGAATTTCGGATAAATTTGGTGATACTCTTGTATATGATTTGATATGAGGCATTGCTTGATCCCTTCCAATTTTACTTGCTTTCCACTGGCTTAAAAGGGAAATGCAGCAGAAATTAAAAAAAGTGATTGCAAGATTTAAATGTAAAATATCTCAACAATTTTTCTTACTACATATACGCCTTTAACCATTCTTGTTTAGAGTGAACCTTTGCACTATAAGGGAGACAGCAAGATCCAGCCTTACAGTCAAAACTAGCTTCATAATTCTTCAAAGATGGATAAATAAATTGAAAATTTGGTTGGCTTTTAAGTCCCTTCTGATGCTCTCTTGACATTGAGGATACAAAATCTTTTTGCAACCATGCATCAAAATTTGCACCAAAACTTCCTATACTTGAACTTTGTGCAATTATTGGCCACTGTGGTGCATCTGGAGGTAACGATACATGTTTGGAAAATATTTGAGCTACTTTTTGATGTCCAAAAAGATTCTGATCTAATCCTTTGTGACTTCCAGGAACTGAACCAACAAAAAAGACATTTACTTCTGAAAAATCTGCTCTTCGTACTAAATGAGCCCATTCCATCAATGCGGGATGTTTGTACTTCAAAAGGTATTGTTCCAAATCTTTTTTGAAACCAGTCCGAGATTCACCATCGTTTGAACTCATTGATTCCGGTAAAGGCGGAAGATGTGGTGATATCCATAGTCTAATGAAATGTTACATTACATTAATTTTTTTTAAATCTATTTGCCTGTGACTTATAATCTACCAATTCATTGTTTACTGTAATAATACTGGTCCGTATAATTCAACTTGTATCGAATCAATGATAATAATAGAAGTAATTTTATTTAATAAAATAAAAAATACTATACCCTTGTGTCCTATTTTCCCAATCATCAGAGTAAAGATTTGCTGAAGAAACGATAACTCTTATTCCATCGTTACTATATTTAAGTATTGACAGTTTCGAGTGATGACATCCAAATGGAGTTGGCATATTAACTATGATTGGAGTTATGTTTAATGGCACTTTTTCTTCTGAATCACAAATCTCACCGCACATAATGGTCATTTGTGCATTTTGTGCAGCAAGTAAATACTGAAGACAGAGCCAACCAAGTTCAACCATAAAATTAATATGAAGACTATTTACGATTTCTCCTAAGCTCTTGTCCAAAATTTCAGGAAAGGTTATTGTAAATTTTTGGTTATAAGTAGCCGTCGCTGACTCAACACGTGTATAAAAGAGGTGGTATGGAGCAGATAAAGCATGTTTTAATGCAAACTCTCCAGGCTGCACTAATTTAACTTTAATACCTTGTTGATTCATTATCGAGATCGTTTTATCCCTTATAGCTTCTCTTGATTTTTGTGATTTACAAGCAGAATATTCACTCATTACTGATTTCTTTGATGAACTTGAACTTTTCTTTGAACTAGAGCTCGAAGAACTACTACTAGCTGAGATATCAGAGTTAGTGTCATTAAAATTTGAACTTCCTCCAGCACTTCTAGCTTTTTTTATAGGAGAATCAGGTTGTGGTGATGCAGCTCTTTTTCTGTCATTTGTCAATTCATTTTTCAAAGCTACGAGTTCAGAACGGAGATCACATGCAGGTATTCTGCTGCTGGAAGCTTTCATTGCTTCAGCTGCTTTAGCATCCATGTCCTTTAATTTCATTTCTCTCCTTAAAGCACTTGCTTTTCTGTGTTTTTCTATGCTTTGCTTCAAATCATTAAGTGTTGTTTCATTCGATAAATTAGGTAAATCAGGTGCTTTATTTTGTGGAGGTTTTGAAGATTTAGTATTTGATATATCTGAAGGTAAAGTTCCATTTTTCTCTCTTTCTTTCCGCATAACCATTTGAAGAACTTGCAGCTGTTCCAAAAGTTGGTTCCGATCAGAACATTCAAAACCTAAATCATCAGGCAGTGTTATGAGTCCTTGCAGTTGATCGACGATAAGTTTTTCAACTAAAAAATATTGAATTTGAAAATTATATCATGTTTTAAATTGTGTGAAATGTACAGTTAATATTTATTAATAAATACAATTTAAATAAAAAACAACACATACGATGTGGATGAGACATTTCATTGAAATGAATTGGATTCCTTCGATAACATTTTTCCATATACGGACATTTTTTTTTCACTGCATCAAAAGAAATTTACAATATTATTATTTATTACGTATATAATGAAAAATCAAAGTACAAATACTGTATAGAAGTTAGTAAATTTATAGTGTTTGTTTAACACAGTGCAATTACCTTCGTTGACACTAAATTTCGTCAGAATATCACTCATCTTTGCGATAAAATCTTTACTATTTCCAAAATGTCGAAAAATGCTTTGACAAATGATGAAGAAAGAATTGAAGCGGGATATGAAATGAAAGGAAAGTAAAGTTCACGGAAAAAGTTCTAACCCTAAATTGTCATATTGAATATACACATCAGCTGAAAACAAATCAAATGGAGAGTATGTACATTCATGTCATACAATAAATATAATATTATATATAAAGAGACTTTAACTTTATTACTGACTTATTATTATGTTACTATCAGTTACTATACTGTCACGTAAAAACAAAATACATACATACACAAAAATCGTTTTCTAGAATTGGGATAAAACAGAATCCATATTTACCATATGCACACAATACCATGTGCACATACATCCAGGATCCAGGCATACATGACATATATACTCAGCCGGTAAAGTCACTAAATAGTGACGCATGTAGGTCATGTAGGTGTTGAGACGCGCCTCACGCATCTCACGGTATCAACTTCAGAGATCCGAGTTTCAGATAGGAAAGCTGTAAAGGCAAAAAGATGTTGAGATTTGGAAATTGGAAATGATTGGCAACATATCAAGATTTGCTGACGCTTACACTTGCTTTTCCAAGGCGACTTTGTATTTATTTGTAGTATATAATTGTATGTATTTTATGTACGTACATTGTATATGTATTTGAATATTTTTTACATATGCATATATATATATATATATATATATATATATGTATATATTCTCCAAGGCTCCAAGCAATGAAGTAAAATGGCCAAACCGGCTAAAGCGTCCGGTTGTTTGCCGGTGTGTTGCTAAGATTCGACATAATTTCATTAGCAATTTGCTGGAGTCTTGCCGGAAAAATATGTGTTATGCTATCTGGGTATGATATACCTTTTATATAATAAAATATGCATCTTTAGGTCTATCATGTATTTTCACTTATTTTTTTTTTCATATCCTTATATTGTTTGGAGAATAAGAAATTATTTGACAAATTCTATATATTTTTGAAAATTGCTTCATATATATAATCAGATTTTGTATACATCGTCAATAAAAATAATTTTTGTGTAATTATTGTTACTAAAATTTATGTTAATCGCTATAGAATGATTTATATATATTTATTATGAATAACTATACTGTACTTCAAGTTTCTTCAACATATGTTTATATCTATTTTACATATCAACTAAAATAGCCCACATAGCACAGCAGCACATATGTCCACTATTTTTTTAAACACTTCTGCAAATCGCTCAAATTATCGCAAATAATTGGAAAGTTTCCCAGCAAACACAAAAGTAACCGGTATATAATGGCTACCCAGTAATCGAAAACGGATTGAAAGTTCAGAAAATGAATTGACGGAACAAACACTGAATACGTTTCAATACGTAGCACATTGTTAACGGATTGAAACGTATTCAGTATTTGTTCCGTCAATTCGCTTTATGAACTTTTAATCCGTTTTCGTTTACTGGGTATTTAACATTTGACTATAATGTAACAGGTAACAATTGTATAAATGTTATGTCACCGCTTACTTTTTGGGTTTGCAGGGTTACTACCTGGGAAATGATAAATAATCTAATTGTTTAGAAATTTATATTTTTATTGTTACATTACAGAGTCATAATGGGAAAAGGGAATATAGAAAAATCAGGTACAAAAAAGAGACCCGAATTCGAGAAAAAGTATACTCAGAAAGACATACGAGAAGCTTTAAAGGAAATGGAAAAAGGAACTTCATTGCGTCAAGTTTCTGTACTTTTCAATGTACCCCGAAGTACATTATATGCCAAACATAAAAACCTGATTCCAATAGAAGCTGCTAGAGGACCAAAAACGTATTTAACTGCAGAGGAAGAAAACTTAATTGTTGACTGGATTTTTTTCTGTAGGCAAAGAGGTTTTCCTGTGTCAAAGTCGGCAATTCTACAATGTGTGCAGAAACTTGTAAATGAAACAGAAAGAGAAACACCATTTAAAAATAATATGCCTGGAAGACATTGGTGGGAGAGTTTTTGTAAAAGACATCCAAATGTAAGTTCTAAATTAACTAAAAATTCAAACTCAAATCGAGCATCTGCAACAGGTGATATTTTAAATAAGTGGTACAGTGAAGTGAAAGATCAATTAGTAAATCTTAAATTGTTAGATATTCATCCATCTCGAGTGTTTAATTTAGGTGAAAGTGCCTTTTATTTCGTTCCAAAAGGAGACAAGGTATTGGCTTTCAAAGACTCAAAATCACTCTCTAAAGTTGAAAATTTTAATGAAAATGAAAGCACGACTGTATTATTTACAGCTAATGCTGATGGTATATTATTACCCCCATTTATACTACTTAGACATGATAAAATTCCAGCTTATATTACAAACAGTCTACCTCAAGGATGGGCAGTTGAAAGAACTGAAACAGGCTGGTTGACGACAGAAAACTTTTACAATTACATCACAACTAAATTCTATCCTTGGCTTGTGCAAAATAATATCGAGTTTCCCATAGTCTTATATATAAATGGTAATTCACCTAATGTGACATTATCATTATCCGAATTTTGTAAGACAAAGCGAATTGAACTCATAGCTTTATACCCTAATATTACACGTGTACTTCATCCACTTGATACGGCTCTGTTTCATCCGTTAAAATGTAGGTGGAAAAATGCAGTGGATCAGTGGAGGATTGATCATAACATGAAAAATCTGAAAACAGAAAATCTAGTTTTACTTTTAAAAGAAGTATTAGATTCTATCCTCAATTTGTCAAATGATATACAACACAGTTTTCAAATGTGTGGTCTTTTGCCATTTTTACCTCAACACATTGATTTAAATACTTTAATTCAAACCGATAAAGAAGAGACTGCAGAACAAAATGAATATGACTATGATCATTGTAACGATATATCATATACAACATTTGAAGAAGAAGATGCTAGAAAACATCTTGAATATATGGAAAAACGATTGAGTTTAAACATTCTACAAGATTTTGAAAATGCTTTATACAATAGAACTATGAAGGTTTCTGACATCACTAATCAAGGACTTTTTCAATATTGGCTGGACATAAAAAATCTCTGTGGTACAACTCTTATTTGATACTAACTTATTTTAGTATTTTTAAAACACCATGAGCCTCAGAATTTACAAAATTATTTGCTTTATAAACAACTTTAGGAGATATTGATGCAAATGCTTCAAGTATGGAGGAACATTTTTTGGTACATGACACGATGGAAATGCCAATTGATTCGACTGAGTCCGAAGCTTGTGAATCTGAAGAAATAGATATTAGCAATTTAGCAACAGTTGAAATGCGATCTGAAGAAGGTGATATGAATTCAAATTCAGGTAAAACACAACTTGATATCTTGATAGAAATCAGTTTGGCTATTTTTTACTTTTTAAAATTTTTAAATTTTAATGATTTATAAAAATAATTAATATATAATTATATTTCTGATAGTCGACAAGTGCCAATAGTACTTTAATACTTAATAATAGGTTTTATATGAAAATCTAAAATATCAAATGCACACTCAAGAATTTCCAAATAACTGGTCTGGATTCTTATTTGAAGGTAAATATTACTTTTTAAAGTGTATATAATTTTATAAAATGAATACATTTTTTTTTAAGAAATAGTATCAGAAATACATGAAATATGTCACATTATTTCAAGGTTCAGATATATGTATTAAGATAAGTCACAGAAATGAACGGACAAAAAAAGGATAATGAAGAAACAAAAAAATAGTGAAGAAAAATGAAAAGACTGTTGACACTTACCTTTAATAACGACTGCAAGCTTCGTACCAAAAAATTTAAATTTATCAAAAATGTTAAATTTATAAAATCTATTATGTTTTAGCATTATTAGAATTTATTTTCAGTTATATTATGTATTGTTATATTTTCGAAAAAAAATTTTTATTTATAATCAAAGTAAATAGTTTATCTAAAATAAAAATAAGTAATTTATTTTGGTTTTTCTCTTATACTGATTATAACGTTATTATCTTTCATTAACATTTTCGAAACCTTATACTGGAACTAATATTTTATTTTGGTTATTTTATAAAAGTTGACGAAAGTTGTATGTACCTACAATATGGCCAAAAAACTCCACAAATCGGTAAAAATATTACAAAATTTTGATAGCAATTTGAATTCACTTTGATATAAGTCATCAAGTAAGTTTAGTTAATCATTTAAATGTTTTATTAGGTGTATTAAAATTAAATATACAATCATATTTTTTTTTTATATGGAATAAATTCTAAGGAGGGCCTAAATGAAAAGGCTGAAACATTAAATATTTAAATTATTGAACTATAAAGAAAATTTTTACTTATAAAATAATATTTAGAAAGAAGTTATACAAAAATATACTAAAAATAGCATATATTATAAATTATAAAGTATAAATATTATTGCACAGAATGTCTTTCATGTAGTCATAGTAAAAATGACAGGAAAATCAATTTAAAACTACAAATAAGAAATCACTCCGAATTAATGTAGTATTTCATATTTTACGTTTATGAAATTTATTCCAGTGATTTCTTATTATAATTATATATTATTAGTTGGCTCAGTTCCTGGTTATCGGCAGTACTAGAACTTTGAGAATAATTTGAGGGCTACTAACTATATTTTTAATCAACAAAATGTCATTTTTTTATATATATATATATTCTAAATATATAAATGTAATTTCTAAATGATGATGATAATAATAATAATAATAATAATAATAATAATAATAATAATAATAATAATAATAATAATAGTGGATTTATATAAATTCTGATCATTTCTAGTCAAATTCTTATTACGTTCATATTCAGAAGTTTGGAAACAATAAGAGATACACAACTGCTGATGAAATTTTTGGATTTATCATTGAAGAAGGGTTGATTTTTAGGCGACAAAAATTAAAATATTTAAAATCAAATTCACTTCAATTTGTATACCAATTCATAGTGGTGGTATTCGAAATCGCCGATTTGAAATTCAGTGTCAAAAAAATAGTTTAAAAAAACGGGTTGTCAGAAGGGCAAAAAATGCTAATTAGGTTAAGGTTATTACGCAAGAAAAATATATAATTAAAACAACAAAATTTGTATTATCAAATTTGTATTATTCAAAAGAAAATGAATCTTTTTATTCTTTTCAATCATTTTTTTTTTTATTTTGTCTTTTTTTAGTCCACGTTTTGACCTTTCAATCGTTTGTTTTTTCTTTTTTTTTTTTACTGGGTACATTGAATTCAATCGGGATTCGTTACTCGAGGTTTTTAAATTCAATATCAACTATCGAATTCGTGATTCCATTTTTCAAAGAGATGCAGGCAAAGAATTGGATGTTGCTCATTAACTTGAGCCTTAAATCTCGTTGTTTAAGTTTGACTAATGTGAATTGAATTGAAAATAAAATTCCAGAATGACTCGAAAATCATTCGAATTACACGACTGATTGACTGAAAAAATTGAAATGAAAATAATATTCAGAATCCCCCGCATGGGAGATCACCTTGTCGTTGGTGCGGGGGCTTAAGTTGTAAATGAAGCATCGTTATATCTCGGGGTTGGTCCCGGGAGCTAATGATGAACAGCTGACTAAGTATCTCCCAACCCCTCAATCCGGGTGTGTGAGAGCCGTGCCCTGGGACTAGTTGACAGCGAGGGGTATACAGCTGTCTGAAACGGCGCCCCCTGATAACAGGTCGCCTCAGGTGGTATTTAGACCTTACCATGTCATGCGGGGCTCTGACATGGTGGACTTTTATTTCCCTAGCTACTCGTGGGATTAACATGAATTATAAATTAAACTTTAAAGATTTCAAATGTAACGAGCAGACGAGGGGTCTCGCGGAGCAGTTAGCACGACAGATGGAGAAACGAAGTTGCGAAGACCTGTGGCCCAATCAGAAAAAATTCGATCTAGGCAGCATTTATCAATGTAGGGAGGACATTGAAGTGATTCCTAAGAAGGGAGGTCTTCAAAGTAGAGGAGATGAAAGAGAGTTTAGCAGGTCTAGTACTGTGGACCTCCCTTCAACTCCCATTGTGAGACTAGGGACGAGGGAGGACCCGTTTATTGCAGGTCTTAGCGGAGCTGGCGTGAAATGGTACATGAGATTTATAGAACAGGGCTGCACACAGGAAGAAGCAAGGAAGAAGGCACTCGCGAGGAGAAAAGGAAAACCTAATGACAGCACTAATACTCCTGTATCGAGAAGCAAAAAGATGGAGCAAGATGCCAGTATCCTAGGCAAGAAGAGGGGGCATGAAGCAAATACCCCACAGGAAGAAATAGCAAAGCGAATTAGAACGGAAGAAAACAATTCTAAGACTGCTGGTACCAGCTGTACTATTGCAGATGCAAAGATGATAAAGGTAGCATTACTACCAAAAAAATATCCACTGGTCACACTCTCCTCAGAGGATCTCTCAGCATTAGAGGAGGCTTTGGCGGAGGAGATTCCGAAAGGAGCATCAGTAAAGCTCAGATTTAGAGGCATACACTTTAAACGAAGCATGCTGATTATTGACTGCGAAAATCGTGGAACTGCTGATTGGGTGAAGGAAGTGACACCTAGTTTAACCTTGTGGAACAAGATGGAGCTCCAGACTGTGGAGGGAGACAACATTCCTAAACTGTTTGTAATTACCATTAACTTTCCAAAAAGTGAAGGGAAAGAGCAGAGGATGCTACTAGATACTTTGGAGGCGCAGAATGAAGGTCTGAATACTCCTGAGTGGAAGGTACTTAGCCAAAAGACAGAGAACAACGGCCAGGTTTTAACTGTGGCCATTAATCAACATGCTTTAGAGGCTATTACCAAGCAGGGATATCTGGTTAAGTACCGGTTCGGCAGTATCCCAGTTCAAGGCGGCAAAAGATGGATAGAGATGGAGAAAGATATCGTTTCAGGAGGATCTGAGAAGGATGAGACGGAAACAGAGCCTCACTTAGACTCAGAGAGTGTTGGAGATTGGCAAAATAAACAAGAAGATGCTGACTGTATGATGACCAGCAATGACGAGCCGGCGGATATGGATGGGGAGTCTGGGGATGAAGAACCCAGTGAACTCCACATCGTTGAATAAGAGGGGATTTCGGGGTCTTCGACCAGCCCAGGTGAACATTCACCATGCCAAGGTTGTGCCTTGACGGTGGCAACGAGTGTGTTCTCCTCTAAAGATCTTGGGCTGGTATATGTCCAGGAACCCTGGATATACGGAGGCTAAATAAAAGGCGTAACTGTAAGTATACGAACACATTGTGAGGTACCAGGCAAGAGGAACTTCGATCCTAGATGTTAGTTAGAAAAAATACTAATTATGTTCATTTTTCAGAGTTTGCTTCACGTAACCTAGCGGGGATAAGAAACCATAATATCTATTTATATCTAAGGGTAGAACTGTGAAATAGTAACTCGGATTCCCAAAATAAATCTGCTTACTTTACTGAAGAAAAAACGGTGCTAGCGGAAAAATTCCAGATGCTAGTAAGAAATTCCAAAAAGGGGATGCTACCTCCAGTAATAAATTATGACACCAACGCACACCGCAACGTACGAAGATGCATCAACAATAATGAAAGAGGTGAGTCACCATTACAGTATACATATATATATTACCCCATTTTGGATTTGTGAGGACCGTCCCTAAAATTTTTCAGTATAATCCACTACTTATAGGGACTCTTTCCCATGAATATTGTTACTTAAAAGTAGGTTAATTAATACAAAACTAACCTCACCCGGGCAAACTTAATCCATATACGCGAGTCCCCATAAGGCTGAGTCCTCACAAGTACGACTTGGGACACGCACACACAAACACACGTACATATATATTAAATTTAGAATGCACCAACGTCAGTAACTGTAGGCTACGTGCACGTCCTGGGGAATTTCTAAATAAGAGCATGTCGCGCTCGAGGCGGTAAAAGTTTGCGCTTTTCCGATGTCATTTTATATTATTATATTACAATGAAAAGTTACGTATCTGACCCTGCCGTTTATTGCACGGGTGCCCCAAAGCACCGTGGCGTTCCTGGTGAACGAAACTATAGCGTTTAGCAATTTACTCGTTTACCCGTGCCCTTGCCGGGCTACACGCCAGCCGGCGTAGATTCGAGGTTCCGCTGATTGGCCCACCGGTTCCAACTCGCATCAACCTATACTGCCGAGTGGGATCTGCAAGGACGCGACAAGCGTATCGTCACTTTTACGATATTCGGTACCCGGTCGAGATTGACACTTTTTCAAAACGAGACTGTCCGAGTGTACGATATACGCACGAGTTCCGGAAGTGAGCCGTTGAATTGTGCGACAGTTCGTCCTCTTCAGTTTTTGGCGGTGCGAACCGATTCTTGGAGGAGCCCCCTTTTGTTCCCGAATCACCAGCTTTGATGGATCGATTGTCGAGACCGGATTGCGACCAAGGGGCAGATCGAAGGCAGAGACACCCGGAGATTTCTTCACCGAGCGTCGAACGCGGAGAAATACACAAGCCGTTCACTGCACGGTATTACCAGTGGCCTGTAAGTGCAAGCATCGACTTTTTCTTCCCTCCCCCCGTGACCCACCCATTGCAATTAGAGTGAATTTTTCTTTTCGGCCAGAATTGTTGTCACCATGCGCATAGCCTATAAATGGAAAATAAGTTTTAGATATTATTTTAGGAAATTCTTCGAGAGTACATATAATATAGTAGTAGAGATGCCGACGAGTGATAGTGATTAATAATTTGCGGGAAGAGCGATTTCGAGCACTTTTGTTTTTAAGCCGCATGAGAAATATCGTACTTCCCGCGAAGGCGTTGAAGAAAAGTATTTTATTTGGGATATTTCTTTTATCGAAAGATTTTTATTACAATTGCTATATATTTTTATAATAAAACTGAATCAATTATTCCCTCAAAAAAACAAAACACTTGCGTCGAAAAAATTGAATACACATATATCCTAATGATATTTTGTCAAATGAAAAAATTAACATTGATAAATTCTTATTTCAGCGCGTCAAAAATCCAACCCGGAATTACTCTACTTCACCGAGAGAGCACAAGTTCAGATTCGCTACGATTTCGCGGAATACCACCGTTCAAGAGTAATGCGGGATAAAAGCAGAAAAAGAGTTTCTTTTTGGATATTTTTTTTTTTTTTTAAAAGGTTATTTATTATATGTAAAAAGAAAGAGTGCTTCGAAGTAAAGAGATTCTGAGCTTCTAATTTTGTTATTTTTGAATAGCAAAAACCATAGCAACGTAACGCAAATGAAGAGAGCGAAACAGTAATTTTTTTATAGACTCATTACTTGGTCATATTCTATATTTAAATATTCCATATTCGAGTACAAATGCTCTAGCAGTGAACTCAGGTCATTAAGAGGGTTCTAAAGTAGAAGTTACCGACCTAACCTCGAAATACGAAAAATGCAAATTATAAATGATAGAAACTTCTTTTAAAAATTTGGGCTTTGGAAGGGTGATTTTACATCATATGTATAGTTCCTCGATAAAATTCCAGTAAAAATAATAAAAATTTCAGTGAAAATTTTTGGAAATAAACTATTTTTCCATACCTTCCTTAAAAATAATTTGTTTCCAAAAGTTCTCATTTAATTTTGAATGATTTTTGCTGAAATTTTTTTAATGATTGTATATGTTATATAGAATCACCCTTTCAGAGCCTAAATTTTCAAAAAACGTTTCAATCACATTTTATTTATACTTTTATCCTTGAAAATCTCGG
>JAPYZR010002781.1:0-22126 GCA_030522945.1 Trichopria nigra
ATAAAAAATTCTGAAAGTAAGAAATTCAGAAATCGAAGCGTGACCAAATTCAATACTTCTGCCGACCTACGGTGCGGGTCGAAGTAATTCCTTGTTTTCGAACTTCATGAAATATATATATTATTAGAAAAATTTTGTAGATTCATAAATACTTCTGAAAATATTATTGTAATGTTTGGGTGGGGGGGCTTCGCCCCGCCCCCCTCCCCCATTCACCGCCCCACACCACTTCTCGCCGAATGAAATCTAGATGGCACTTCTTGCGACGTCTCTTGTTGTGTACTATTTATTCATCATGTACTATTTATTATATATAATGGGCTTTGTCGGAGATCGCAAAGTAGGCGGACATATATATATATCTAAAATACATACAAAAACACATTGTTTTGTGTCGTAATTGTAAAAAAGTTTGATAATTGCGCGTGTATGTAGGTATATTGTGCCCACGAAATAACATGCATGTGTTGGTACAGTTTTTCTGATGCATTTCTCAATTTATCCGATTGAATGATTTCGCTTTCAAAAAAAAATATATATAGCACATACAATATGTATATAGAACATGTACATTTTTGATCTAAGAACGAAATTTTGGGTGCCCTGCTTTCCACCCGATTAACATACAGGGTGTCAATTATGTACCGGGACGGTCAAATATTTCGACAACTTCCAACATTTAAAAAAAACGCTGAAACACGTGAAACGATTTTTAACATGTGAAACAAGTTTTCAAAAGACCTATATTTTGCACGGGTAAATAAACAACACTTTTAAACACTTGTTTCACGTGTTTCGGCGATTTTCGAAATCGTTATTTGCTAAAAAGTTACTAAATTAAACTTTTTAAAAGTCGAATAATTGCTCGAAAAGTGATCGCAGCCCCCTCTATGAGTAGTGTTTTGGATTCGTCTCAAAATTACCTTTTAAATGAGCCCCCACTCGCCCTATATGTTGCCATTTAAGATTTTTGACCCCCACGCGCCCCCCGGTCCCTTTAGGAGGTGGGGGGGGGGGGCACCCCCCGCAGAAAGTACTTTTTTTTTTTAATCGTTTCACGTGTTTCAGCGTTTTTTTTTAATGTTGGAAGTTGTCGAAATATTTGACCGTCCCGGTACATAATTGACACCCTGTATATGGTATCTACGGTAGTGATGCGAGCTCGTTTCACAGCTTTTAAAATCGCCGTCAGGTGGCAGGAGTCATCAGTCCACAAAATATTTGAAGCCGATTCTGACTTCCGGCTTTTTCAGCAGAACACCCTTAAGTTGGGTTAAGTGCTCATCAATCCAGTTCTTTCTTTCTTCATAAATATTGTTATTAACTGCAATTATGTCAACTAGGAAAATACACAATGTTCGATTCTACGATTTGGTGCCAAAAGCTGTTACTTGCTTAGCGTATGAACCGAATACTAGAAAATTAGCTTTATCAAGGTTTGTATTATTTCACGCAACTTATTTTACCGTCCATGTGCTTCGTGTTTTTATACATTGATTCCAATCGATTTAAGCGCATGCCCGTCCAATCCTAACCTAATTTACAAACTTCCGAAAAGTGTGTAAATATAAATATATACAGTATATAAAAAAGTATTTTATTAAAAAATATGATATATGTGGATAAAATGCCACTGCCAATGAATTTGAGTAATAATATTGTGATTACTATTTGATATATAATTTCTAAGTATTTTCACGTAAAACATAAGTATATAATAAATACATCATTTATATAAAATTTATACATTTATATATATATATTTATTAATACTTTTTTCATCTGTGTGCGTAAATGTACAGTTTTTTTTTTAAATATAAACTGTTACTTTAATTTGCTCCGTTTCTATTTTTTATTAATTGAACTATTTCACAAGTCGTATTTGTCTATCTTTTATCCTTAATATTAATTGGTTATTATATATTATATATATAGGTTATTAAACCTATATCAACCATTAGCTACAAATGTAGAAACATTTATATAGTTGCAATTGGGAACAACGATTTGATTGTATTTAACCTTAAAATGTAAAATTGTATGAAACTTTCTAATTTTTTAAAAATATTGTAATATTATATAAAAGTAATTTGTTTTTTTTTTTGCAGAAATGATAATTCCTTAGAAATATGGAATATTGAAAATGTTCCATTTATAGAAAGCACTATTGCTGATCCACCACACAATTCTTGTGAAGCAATTTTGTGGGTTGATTCGCGTCTCTTTTCCTGTGGTATTAGCGGTAGTATTGTAGAATACAATTTATCAAGTTTAACAGTGAAATTGGAAGCTTTAGCGACTGGAGGAGCCGCTTGGTGCATTGATGTTAATCAAAGCAAAACTCACTTAGCAGTTGGAACTGAGGATGGTTATGTAAATATCTTTAGTATAACCCTAGATGGTTTGGTTTATGAAAAAATATTTGACAAGCAGAATGGAAGAATATTATGCATAAAATGGGATAAAACGGGTGAAATGTTGTATACAGGATCTATGAATGCTATCCGAATTTGGAATGTACCATCTGGTCATGCAATCCGTAAAATGTCAACTGGGAAGAATGAAATACGAAAAGCTACAATAGTTTGGTGCCTGGCTGTAACTAGTGACAATATGCTTGTATCTGGTGATTCTCGTGGTACATTGTCTATTTGGGATCCCAGTAATGGAATCTTGGTCGAATCTCACCAGTGTCAATCAGCAGATATATTAGCTGTTACTTTGTCCAGTGATATGAATACGATATATTGTGCAGGAGTTGATCCAACTATAAGGACATTTTCCAGTGTGATTGTCAAATCTTGCAACAGAAGTCAGTGGGTAAGAGGAATTGAAAGGAAACTACATGACCATGATGTACGTGCTTTAGTGGAAGTAGATGGAAAATTATATTCAGCTGGAGTTGACGGCTACTTAGCACAGTCTTCTTTTCCTCCGAGAATACTTGTAAAATATCCGCCATTACTTCAACCACCTTGCATTTCAGTTTGTCCAAAGTCTAGATGTATTATGCTAAAATATAGCAACTATTTAGAATTATGGCAACTTGGGTCAATATCAGATAACTGCCTAAAAGAGCCAGTGAAAATCTTACACCTGAAGGCTAAGAATGAAAAGAATATTGTCTCTTACGCTATTAGTCACGATTCAAAGCTTATTGTTTATTCGACAAGTAGTCACGTAAGAGCATTCAGTTTTGATATTTATAATGGTCACCCACAACTGTGTAAAGTAAGTAGCGATATACAAACAAAAAATGTTCATAAGATGTCATTTACACCAAATGATATATTTTTGGTGGTAATTTCGAATATGGGTAGTGGAAATTCCATAAATTTATATAAAATTAGTTCAAAACACATTCAGTTTTATCGAACTTTACCAACCAGTCAGCAATTCACCGCGAATATTGGGCTTATATCTTTTTCACCGGATAGTAAATATCTTGTTTGCTCAGACCTACATAGTCACATTACCATATATAATATCAAAGATAATCAATCTGAATCGTGTGAACATTGGCCTCTACCCAAATACCGCTATCCACCAACTGCAATGGCTGTACAAGGAGAAACTTCAAATCTTGTCATTGTGTACACCGATCACAAGGTATATATTTAAATATGCTGCACTTACTCTTATGATAATGGTTCATTCATAAAATACATGTTGTGTTATTAATTATCAAAATTATAACCTTAATTTTTTTTTAAGCAAAACCTTTCAATACAAGTTAATCACAACATGGGCATTTTGTGTAATGATTGGTTTAAATGTTATAATTACTTCAGTAATAACAGTAGCAACTTTTAAAATGAACCATCAAAATCAATGATCCTACAACTTTTATTTATTTATTATTTATTAGTGACTGTTTTGAAACTTCTGAAGACATAATTTCTTCAATATGTTGGAAAAATGAAATATTTTACTAAATTGACTCCAAATTTTTCAATAAAGATACCGATCAATTGTTGATTTTCCACAATAGAAATTATGCAAAACTCTTGTCAAATTCGTATTTTATAGTGCAATTAAAAGTTAATCTTTGTATTTTTATTTTCAGATATTCGAATATAATATATTAAAAAAACAAACAACTGAATTTTCAAAGACCTTGCAAAAGTATTTGCCATCAAATTGGTTAATGCGACCATTTCCAATACTCAACATTATGTTTGACTCAAAGAATAAAAATGTCATAATTATGCATGATGACACAACCATGTTTATTATCGACAAAAAAATTGATTTTGAGAATCCCAAAATCAAAGTACCAAAGTTCAGCATGGAAAACGGAGAAGGAAATAATTCTTCTGGAACAGAATCAAATTCCCAACAAATTATTCGAGTAGTTAAAAGATACAAGGTATGATATTATGTGGTATTTGTCATTGCTTCAATTTACATCCCATTTTGGATCAAAGTATTGCTTTAAATGCGTGGACACTGTAAATCCTAACATTTTTTTTGTAACATGCCATGCTATGACTTGGATCTGATAACATTTTTAGACTATACTAGACAATATGTATTGCAATTAATGTTTTCTTCATCCCTACAGCATCTCGTTTATTTGGATTGGATCGATGGGACTGACATGGTAGCTGTTCAAGTAGATCCAGAATCTCTGTTAGAGAAATTACCACCAAGGTTAAAGGAAAAAAAATTTGGAACGTAATCGAGAACCTATCTGCTGTATTATACTCCAAGTTTTTATATTTTATATTTGTTATTTTGTGTTTAAATAAACGCAAAACTTTCATGTTGATACTTTTGTTTTTCATCTAGTACCCAATATACGATGATTTTTGTAGATCATTCAGCGTTCCAAATATTTATCTAACATATCGAACCGCAATTTCTTTCATCTGTATCCAGTAAACGATTTAAAATTTTTAAAATACTTGCAATAATCGTGTAAATATGAAATTTATATGACGAAGTATACAGTGATCAATAATTCTGTATTATCTTAAGTTTACTTTTATAATTGGTTTAATTAAATATTTTGATTTCATCAAAACAATATTTTAAAATAACAATTATCCAACGGATACTGATTTCATATCCCATCTCGATGGAAGTAAGTTTCCAACCTACAAAACCATTGTTATATTAATTAATAAATATTTTATTTTTATTATTATTATTATTATTATTATTATTATTATTATACATAAATATACATACATATATCAACATTATGTAGGTGTTTGTCGCATTCATCTACGTAATGTTGGTTTTGTATGCATCTGTAAAATGCTAAATAAGAGCTGTGCAATAAATAATATATATTGCATTAAAATTAAGGCTACCCTGCAAAAAATATCGTAGCGCAACTTGCGGAGAAAATTGTCATTAATCTTGTTCCCATATTTACTCGTTTATATTGTTTACATACAGGATTTGGATAAATTTTTAGAAATATTTTGAGCGAATTTGATTAATATTAGGAAAAGTTTAGCGAATAATGTCCAGCCAAGATCTCAAACGATTGCACCGTACGATGGCTGATGTAATAACCGTTACAGTACCAAGTAGTGGCGTGAAATTATTCATTTCTTGGCAAAGGCTCATCAAATAGAACTTAAGAAAAAATGGATCTTAGCTGTCAACCGTCAAAAGTAAATATTCACATTTTAATTCAATTTTATTATTTCATAAATTTATGATACGTGTAAGCAAAATGTCATTGTATTCGTTGAAGTACGCATAATGAAAAACATAATTATATATGGACCTCATTTTGGAGAAAACTCATTTTACTTCTCGATCCATACCAGAGGTCGGGATCGAAGTACTGAATTTGGTCATCCGAAAAAAAAAATGAGACCCACTTTTTTCATGAAATGTCGACGTTTTAGATTTTAGACCATACTGACCGTACTGAAAATTCCCGGCCGGGAACCCGAGCCGGATTCCCGGAAGAGATTCCGGAACATAAATTTCAGGTTCTACGACTCTACAATAATGAAAATTAAACCGGTGTTACCAATATTCTTAACCCATCTAAGCCGAAATAACTGGTGGAAATTGTAAAAAATTATTTCGAAATCATTATAATTAAAATAAAGCTTCCCAATATTTATCCCGGCTGGGAAACGGGATCCCGTCCGAGATCCCGGGTGGGAAATTTATTTCGATTTTTCCGAGTAATGAAAAATAAAGTAATGAAAAGCCATTGTCCAACTGATCATTTCGTCTGAAATGGGTCAAAAATATTGGCATCACCGATTTTTCATTATTTTGGAGAATTATAGAACCTCAAGTTTATCCCAGATAGCACAACAGCAGGTATATGTCCGCTTTTTTCCGACAACACACCGGAAAATTGCCGAAAATATGCCGATTTCAGCAATTTGCCGGTCTGTTGTCGGAAAAAAGCGGACATACCTGCCGGCTCGGGTTCCCGGCCGGGAATTTTCAGTAGGGGAGTCCAAGAATGCAATAAAAAACTAAGAGTTGTATGGGTACACGGCTTGACCTCTGATCAATCCTTGTCCCAAAAATTGCTTTTCTTGGACATTTATTACATGATCACTTATTGTACCAGTAACTTCCCTTTTTCTTATTAAATTCCTGCTCGAATTTCTGGTGCTTTTGCTTTGGCGCTAGTGTCGCCTTTTATTAGGTTGCAGGGAGCCTATAAATACTAGAATGTCATTGTGGCTGTATTGTAAATTGAACAATTTATTACTCGATACAAACATTTTTTACTAACAGTCTTTACGTAATCACTTCAGTGTAATTTATTTCTTTCAGTGAGATATTAAAATAGTTTAAACAAATCAGGCTTAAAAATTAAAACCCCCAAAGTTCAAGCTGCACATTTTTCTCTTGATAAAATATGTAATAACAAAGTACATATTTCTTTTTTTTTTTTCAAAACTTGAGATAATTTTGGAGCACTTACCATCTGCATTCAACGTAAAATACAAAACATAAATCGCGCAAACCTACCTACAGTAAAATAACTTTTTCATTAATAAAAAAGGAGTACTCGAAACCTCTCTCCACAAGTTATTCGATAATATATTATATTCACACATAGGTGGGGAAAGTGGCTTCCCACGATACTGTGAAATCTCTTAAACTTATTGATATTTCGCAGTAATTTCACCATTTATATGAAAGTTTGTATGAAAAGAATTAGATTAGGGGGACACGATGATATATCGAAACTCTCGGTCATATTTAAATGCTGAAAAAATATAGTCTTTATTAACTGTCATTCTTTTACTTGTTGCAATTTCCTCTCGGTGTATCTCGTAAACAATGATTCCATTTTTTATAAATCGCCGTCACAACCTGATTTCCTCGTATGATCTCTTTGATTATCCGAACGATCAGCATCAGTGCATTTTTGTTTTCTTGTTTTTCCACTTAGTTGTACACTTAATAGCTACCCAGTAATGCAGAATTATGATAATATAGATATGAGAGACATACACGCATCGTACACAGTGACGGTAACAGTTTGTATATATATACATATTTATATATATATACGTATACATGTATATATACGTATATATGTATATATATGTATGTATATATATATATATCGTCAATATTTATAATACATCAAGAGCGATACCACCGAGGCTTTTGAGAAAACATGATGGTCAAAGACGAATATAATAATCCTGGTCGAGAGCTCGACCCTTTATACATTTTTTTTTTTTTTTTCTTCAATCGCGAGACATGTCCGCAAGCGAAACGCACGTATATATACCGAATACACTATATATTTTGGAACGTTATACTTATATATATTAATGACCCGTCTGGGATGCGTTCATGGGTTGAAATATCGCGCTGGCGTTATTCACGTCTATGAAAATCCATATTTGATGGAAGACTAACAGCGGCAAATAATTACGAATTGACGTACGAGTGATTTCCTTCTTTTCGTTTCCGACGGGCGATTTCGCGAAGGCCTCCCAGGTGCGCGTCTTGATATAAAGAAAAATGGAATGTCAGTCTCGTCGGATATATATATATAACTATTATAATGGCGCACAGCTTCGTTCGGACAGTCTTGCGCCGATGGACGTGTGATTTTCAATATACATATTTACAGTGGCTGCAATGTATGTTCCGCGATTTTCCATTTTCTATATAGAATAGGACAGTGTCGAATCATCCGCGATGCGCTCCGCTATCTCATTACGACAAAGTGCTGTTAATAATGCGTGTCGACCTTGCCCGGTAATAAGCTTCAGCGTGTAAATACGCTACTTCACGAACAATATAATATATATATATATACAAATGTGATGTAATTATATTATAATCAAAATATGAAATTCTCTCAACAATTGTACAGCGTCACTCTCAATATGAACTGTTATCTAAAACACAACTTTAACACCAAGTTGTTGGGCTACATTCGTCGTGACACGGTAAAATAATTTGTACGAACATTACGGTTAGAGTTGATATAGAAAAATATGCTACGTTCAAAGATTGCCGCCTCGCGGACACGGGTGGTACATGTGTATATATATTTACGCTTTCCAACCATTACCCTCGTTGACTCGTTGCTACATTTCTTTCTTTCTTTCCGTCGATTGCATTAAGTACAACTTGACCTTTCTTTTTTACGAAAAGCGAATGATCGTTTAGCTGCTTGTCCCGCCCGTAACTCGATTACGCTCGCCCAATTCCGTGCGATTCCAGATCGGACGAAATAAAAGGTTCGACAGCTCGTTCCCACATTGACGAGTAACGATTTTCGGCTAAAAACAGCGATAAAATCATGCGAAGTAAAAAAAAAAAAACATATAATACCCGAAGCAATCGAAACTTAACTTAAAAGATATGACTTTTCAACGAATCCTTATCTTGGTACTCCATGGTACGCTATACTTTACAGCTCTAAACTTTTGTACTGATAATAAAGAACGTGCACAATTCGCCAATTGATCTATAACGGCATCGGCGTGGGACATGGTCCTCGCCGAGATTACGGCCGAGCACGACGTCACTTATATTCGCTAAATGCTAATTTTCATTCATCGGACGTCCTTTTTTTTTTATTTATTATTTTCTTCTATTTCGTTAAATCATTTGTAAACGAGTCTACTTTCGTAATCTACCCTCAAATTGTTACGTCCCGGAATCAAGCTTCGCGTGGCGAATATAATCGTGCGATAGCATTGTTTTCCGAATCAGCACCGTTTATCGTCTACGGCAAGTTGCGCTTCTCGCGAATTATGCCCTCAGAATTTAACTCTCGTAAATTTCTTAATTCTAAATAACGTAATCTACCGTCAGATCGCGAGCAACGAATCCGAATTGACCCATTTATGACACGCGCATCCACGTATGATACCCAGCACCGAGTACCGACTGCCGTGCTCGACCGCATCGAATATTCATATTTCATGTAATTTTCATATTATCCTAATAACGACACGTAACAATTAAGGCTTAAAACGTCTCATAAATTACCCAATCAGAAAGACTATAATGATAAACGGAAAGATCAATCGTCGGCGAGCCGAGCTGCGCCGCCCGGACCCTGTTCAGTTCCTCGTGGGATAACCTTGTTTCTGCGCTTGGCACGTATGCGAACTTGATTTAATCGAAACTGTGCAGTTTCGTACCGTCGCTTTCCGACGATTCTTATTAGCACTTGTTCCCCATTTTTCGGCATTATCGAAGAATGCGATACCGCCGTCTCGTCATCTCTTATCTCCAATAGGCGACGGATGGATCTGCTCGCCTCTGTCTTTGTTAAAATGTCGATTGTTAAATCTTGGTACTGTTTGTTCGCTAAGTTTGTTTCCAGTGACGTTACACTTTGAATCGAGTCGCAGAACGGAAATGTTATCAGGGCATGGTGTATGTACTGTCGAGTGGCGCCAGTAAGACACATTCTTCGTGTGTCCCTTTTCCTTACCCTCCAATGTTACAGAAACTAACTACTGGATCGCGTTGACCGATCCCGTTTGGTAGTATGTACAAGTGAACAGAAGAGTTCGACAAAGTCGCGCCGTTCTTGGCTAACGACCTGGCGTGCAGCGCGCGAGGTCCGACCAAGGCGACGCTTCCTCGGGACCTGGCTGATTCCGAACTTCTTTTCCCCGTCCAAGGAACTCTCTTTTCGTCACTGACGGACGTTCTCAGTTGTCTCTGCGAGCCTTCTTTTTACTCTTCTTTTGCGGCTTAGCTTCGGTCCAGACGTCTGCAACGAAAAAAGAAAGCGCTTAAAATATGTATCATTACACACACATATATATATATTGATTGTAAAATTTGACCTCCAGGTTATCCACAAGTTGACGTAATGTAGAAAGAGTTCCGCGAGATCTCATTTTGAATCTATACTTATCAAGTGTTTTTCTGGTTTTTGATCTTTTTGAAAAATCCAAAATGGCAATCACTCTTTAAAAATTCGCCCGCCATATTGGAACCGCCATTTTGAATTTTAAAATTTGAATACTTTGCCCTCACAAAAAGTTCTATGCGCCATCTTGGAGTTTTTCAAAAAGATCACAAACCAGAAAAAAAAATTTACAAGTGACACAAGTAACGAGTAAAAAAGACCTCGTGGAACTCTCTGCATTGCGTCGAATTTTTGACAATCTGGAGGTTTTTGACAAGGATTGTCCCATATTGTATACGTGTGATTTGAATTTAATATCCACCCGCGTTATTTCTTTGCTTAAAGCGAGAACTACTTGAAATTACAAACTTCAAACTCGATTTCTCTTACGGACATTGATCACGCACACGTGTAGCATTTAAAAATATAACCGGTTTCCCGTTAGAAATGCACGAGATCATTTTATGAAAATAGATCAATTACTCGAAATCATTGGTAATTTAATGGTATATAAAATAAGCCGTGAAACGAGTTTTTTCTTAAACGTAATCGTTTTGCTAATTCGGTTAATGCAACAATGTTGATCAAGAAATCACGGAAGAAGCATTGAATGAATTTCATAAACGTTTAAGCTGACATGAAACAAAAAAAAAAAAAAAAAAAAAAAAAAAAAAAAAAAGCACTATAAAACTAACGCGAATAAGTTAATTTAGAAACTAACGAGTTGAAACATTAGACGGAAGGTAAGCTTTTGAGCATAAGCAGACTCGACTAAAGAACCGTTAGCAAGTTAAGGAAAAATTAATCTATTAACGGTACTTGAGTAAATAATAAATAACGATTAAATGTAAATTATGAAAAATAATTACCTCCTAATTCATCAAACGCGGCTGCGCCCTTTTCGAGAGTTTCTTCCGTCTTGACGGTATCAACAACGTCAACCTTAACGGTAACTTCTTCGATCTTTGCCTCAGGTATCTTCTCTTCAGATTTTGCGTCCTGTTTTTCTAAAGGTATTTCTGCTGCTTTGGCAGCGTTCTGTGCTTCCACGGCGGACTTCTTTCCTTTTTTTGACTTAGTCTTTTTCTCCTCCTTTTCTGACTTTTCCACCTTTTCTGACTTTCCCGTCTTTTCCGACTTTCCCACCTTCTCCGACTTTCCCACCTTTTCCGACTTTCCTACCTTTTCCGACTTTCCCACCTTTTCTGAGTTTTCCGCTTTTTCTGCATTTTCCACCTTCTCTGCCTTCTCAACCTTCTCTGGCTTTTCCATCTTTTCTGCCTTTTCCACCTTCTCTGGCTTTTCCACCTTTTCTGGCTTTTCCAACTTTTCTGGCTTTTCCAACTTTTCTGGCTTGTCCACCTTTGTAACCGTTGTGACCTACGAAGATAAACGATGTTAGTTACATGATTGCATGATATATTAATTCATATTCGATAAAAACAATGGTGTAAAGTGTACTTTTACGCACTAGTCATGTATCCTATTTTTTTTTTATTTGGGCGAGTAAAGGTAGATTTAGATGCCTCGTGTTACTGCTTAAAGTGTACATTTATGGATTCTGGGTGGTGCAATGCGTGAAGTAAACAAATTTAAATGCGTAGCATTGTAACTTTACACATGACTTTTTCACTTTACGCACGACGTTTTTACTTTACGCGTGTCATGTTCCGGCATGCATAAAACTTGACTTTAAGCACTGAATACTAAAGTCTAAAGTGCTTTATGCACTAACTTTAGGCACGCAATTACAAAAAAAAAATATTATTATTAATAATAATAAGTGGTAGGATAACAAACGATAAAAAATCTATATTTCCAAAATAATTACCTTGGGTGAATCCACCTTCTTTTCCACGACCTTCTCGATTATTTTCACCTCTTCTGGTTCTTTTTCTGCCTCATTGTCGACAATGCTGGTACGAATCACTTCCTTGGTGTCTTTTTCTTTAAGTTCCATATTTTCGTTTTCTTTCACCACCTTATCTTTGATTTCGGTCTTCTCTGAAACTTCTTTTTTCTCAACGTTTTCGTTTACCGGTTCTGCCTTCTTTGTCTTTTTGGCTTTCTTCGAAGGGCTTTCTTCTTCCTTTCTTTTATTTTTCTTATCTTTGCGCGAGTAAGCCTGTTCCCAATCGCCTGTAACGTTAAACATATCCGACAACTGTAATTCGCTATGAAATTACGATATTAAATAAAAAATCCAGCAAATGAATTTTGCAACGAAATAAAAAAGAAAAAAAAATATTTTTATCGATTCATTTAAACAATCGCATGCGTTATAATTATATATAATTATAATTTGTTCGATTATACGCGATAAAAAAAACCGCATAAAAATATAATACACGTATCGAGAATTTCAAAATTTCATCCGCCTTACCATCGTCAAAGTCGATCGGTTTCTCTTGGAGCAGATTCTTCAAGTTCTTTTTATTCTTCGTCTGTTCCACTTTGTTTTCTTTGCCAGACTTTGCCTCTTGGACCTTGTCCTTCTTGTTTTGAGCTGCGGGCTTATTGTCTTCGTGTTTTCGTTCCTTTAGCTTTCCTTCCACGTCGTCCGACTTGGATTTTTTAGACGTGAGCTCCGACTTTGCCGGGGACACCTTTTTGGCGGGGCTCGCTTTTTCCGTGGTTACTTGGCCATTGGCTGCACGCTGTAATTAACAAAAATGGATTATTCCTATGTGAGCCTATACATAGACACTTTGATAATCTTGCCGTTTTACTTCGATTTTATGGCGAGCAAAAGATTTCGTTTTATTTCTGGTAAAGAAAATTGCATTTCTTTAGACTTTCTTTTTATTTATGATATATAATTACAGATTGATTTTTCATATTTATAATTAATAAGGTTAAATTATTTTTACAGCGAAAATATGCAGTATAATGTTGTTGAAATTTACTTAATGTAAAAGAAAAAAAGAAATTATTTTAATGATATAGTTTACGTGCAATGTTCAAATAACAGAAATAATTTTGAGCAGGGTTTTTAAAGTATAATTTGAAATATTTATTTATATATAAAAATTTATCATATAATAAAATTTCAAATTAAAAAAAAAAGTGTAATAAGTATTATATAACAAGTATAAAAAAGTATTATAATATCTGTCAAATATTTTTTTCAAAATATATAAGTCAAACAACCGTTTATTTAAAGAAAGATTATTGCTTGTTTCGTGATTTTTATTTTAATAACACCTGTAAACTAACGATAAATTATTTATTGTCATGCAACATTTGCCAGTGTCTTTTTTTTTTAAACCATAGATTTAATGTCCACCTTGAAGTTTAAATTTTTAAAATTCGTTTCATGTGCGTTTATCATTTTTCCAAGAACCATATGAGTAGTGATAACATTTCAATTCTTATAATAGAATAATTAAGTATTCTGGTAAAAATACCAAATTGAACATCTTGAATATAAAGTTTACTTTCAACTTCCAATACCCAAGAACTTCTTTCGCGCATGATCCACTTTAATTCATCGACATTAAAAATTACGGTCAATTTATATATATGTATATCTTTTCGCTTTTTTAGCAATTACTAAAACCCTTCCGCTTGATTGTATATAAAAATAACTTTTTTCTTCTATTCCAAGTTTATACTTTAATCGTTTCAATTTTTCTTTGAAATCGCTGAATAAGATAATAATAAACTTCGCGTACGCGCCTGCGTATTTTTCAATGTGCGGAGCTTATTTTGACATTTTTTTTACTTATACTGATATTGACTGGTATATAAGAAAGAATTCGCGCTTTATTAACGCGATTCGCAAACCTCAAGTAAACCTGCCGATATAAAACGGTCTCGATTTTTTAGTCAATTGCGGTCAATGCTCATTATACTGAAACTAATTAATACATTATTATTGTTGTTGTTATACCAAGTCGCACGATTCAAGCAGGCTTCGTACTATTGCATTCACGACACATTTGTACGTAGGTGTCTCTCACGACCTTTCCACATATGCCAAGTCGCTTTTCAATGAAAGATATTTTTTACTTACTTTACTGTTAACAAGAGGTAAAGGTTTATCTTTAACCAATGTACGTAAAAAATTAATAAATCACTACTATACAGGAGTGAATGAAATAAATGTAATTCTTAAAACTATGCAAATTCACTCTTTCATAAGAATTTTTTTATAAAATTTACTTTATAGAACTTTAAAAATATTTTCGGAGCAAAAGTATCGCTCCAAAAGAACAAAATGACTAAAGGCTCGTAAACTCGTAAATTTTATTATTATTTTATAGACTTGCGTATACACTCAGAAAAAAGATTCAGTTAATTCGATAAAATCGTTTATTCGGTCTCATTTTGGTTGCCTACACAAGTAAGTTTTGTTAGAATAACGAAACGTTTAGTTAGTCTTACTAAATCTCGATAATGTATTTATTTAGGCAGAACAAATATTTTCATTGATAGCATTTAGTCCTTTGAACCAAATAAATTTGTTCGATCAAGTATATCATATGATTGAAAGGTATTTGTTTAATGTGATCGATATATTTCGTTGGTTTAACCAAATTGGCAAGTAAGAATATTATTAGCATAGCAGTTCACTTCTCAGATAGATGGCGTCACTTTTGATCCTTGCGCCCCCAAGAGAAATACGCTTTCTCCGATATGTTGATGAATAACAAGCGTTTAACAAATTCGCTTATTAAACATGTAAATTCCACGTCTTTTAGACGTTTTACATATATACGTATCATACGATTTTTTATACATGATATTTAAACGTTTAATAAACGCTTCGCATTATATTCGTCTGAAGAAAAATGATGCAATTAATATAAATAAATATGGTATATACTAGTCCTTTTATTAACATTTATTGAATTCGGTTAATAAACGTTGTTGTGAAGATGTTTTTAACCGTTTTTATGGTTATAAATGATAAACGATCGTCAAATGCATTTAATACACTTTTACACGTTTAATAAACGTGACGTATTATATATGAGGTATTTAATAACGATTCTATGATCTCATAATGGATAAAAAACGAATAATACTTAATGAGAACAAGATTGTTTGATGATGATTGAGGTAATGATTCTTTTTTAAACTATTTACATATACACGTACATATATAACAAATTGATGATAGATTACCATATTCTCTTTCATTATCAATAGAATTTGCTAAAAGGTTGATTCAAACGTTCCTTCCGCTATTATAAAACGATTCAATGATCTCATTACGGCGATAGAAAAAAAAAAAAAAAAATAATATATACTTAATAAATCGTCAATTTTTAGTTGAATTCTGAATTTGGATCTATCTTTTTAAATATATATATATATATATATAGCAAGAATTTCAATAGTTGCGATATATCCACGAAACGGTCTTCTTACAGGCACAGACTTTTCAATGTTCTTGCCAAAAAGTGCATGAAGTTGAATCGAGGCCGACGTTTCCATTATTTCTAACGCGCCGTATGTATAAGTATAGTATATATAGATAAAACTATTCTTCCGTTTTATCTCTGAACTAGTATATACTATTGTTATTGTCGCCGTTATTACTGCAACCGGTTAGTTGGCTGCTTTAAACAATCGTTCGCAAGTATCATCATTGATATTTTTTATTATCTTTATGCTTGTAAATTCGTTATTCTTTATGTTTACAATTTGGCATTTTAAAAGCGAATCATATAAACAATTTCATATCTATGTCAGCATTGTTATCATTAGTTTGATTTAACAAATATTGAAATAGGAGTTGTTTTGAGTAGAGCAAACATTTTTTTTAACGCTTTTTCACATTTCAATCATGATTTTACAACTTATTGATTTTTGTTTTCTTTTTGTTTTGAAAGAATGAAGGGCCATTTTCATTAAATTATACTGCTTATAAGGTTGTTAACGACTTGTTAATGATAGCAGGTCGCGAAGAAACAATGTGATTAAAGGTCTCTTCGAATAAACTCTAATTGACCATGATTAGTGCCAACTCACGGTGCCACTTGACTTTTTGACCCATAGGGATATTTCAATCTTTTTCAAAGTTTATTTTTCATATAAGGATCCGTGAGAAAAATGACTGTATTTAAGTAATTTGATTTACACGTAGAAAGTTAAATTGAAATCGCATAATTAAGGGTTGATGTCTATAAGCCTCTGACCATTAGCAGAATGAATAAAAAGTTAGGCATTTCTCGATGTACTTTGTGCTCAAAAATGCACATGTAGGTCTTTACAGTTGTAAAACAGAAATTGAACTCGGCACAACTTAAATTAGAGGGAACGACTTTGAACTCCTTTTCGAAAAGCCCATATGATCTCGTGTAACACCAACGGAATAAGAATACATACCGCAGACCTCATCACGATTTTAAAAAAGTTTTACGATACGGATAAATCCCGTTTTAAGCGTAGAAAATAAATATTGAATAGCACATCGAAATTTAATAGGATTTGCATATCGGGTGGAGGTCAAGCGGCATGCCGATAAGAATGAATTTAATGAGCCTGTAAAATGTTCTCCGAAAAAAGTCTTCATAAATGAACAATGAAAAAGGCTGTAAAATAAATCTTCAAACAAATAAAATAATTTCGTACGTGTTGGTACAAAATGATTTTGATCGTTTACGCGTGTAGGAAAAAATTAAGCCTCTAAAATGTTTATCTAAAAGTAAGCAATTGTTGACGATGTGCGTTATAACTTGAAGAGTAGAAATTGCCTTAATAAACTTGATACGAAAAGGTAACGAAAGTTATAATGTGAAATTTTTTAAATATCTAAATGAGACGCAATTGATTCTACATGTGTAGTTGTGTTCGTTACGAAACATCCGAAAATATTATTTGTATGAAGTCAGAAAGTCATCAAATTATCAGAAGCAGACGCAAAAAGTAAAAAAAAATATTTAAAATGATAACGTAGGTGTCAAGAATCACGAATAAAAATGTAAACGATTGATAATTAATAAAGAATTATGTTAGCAATATATGTCACGATGATGTAACTTCCGGTAATTTTATTATTTACAGATTATGATTTTTTAAGATTAAATAACAAAAAAAAATAAAATATATATTATTCCTCTAAAAGTTGCAGTTGCTCATTAGCGGAATAAATAAAATTTATTCTTTATTATTCATTTATGATTAATCTAATCCATTAGACCATAATTGTGTATTACAGGACATTTTTAATTTTAGAAATCTTCTCAAAAGCAATTAGTATATGTGTATGCTGAAATGAATGTTAATAAACGTGTTTTTCTTTCTTCAGTTACAAAAATTTCGGAGTTATCAACATAAGCTGAGTAAAAATATAAATTATTTCAAACAAAACTGGCGATTAACCCTTATCCAATGTACATTTCGAAATCTACAGACACTTTTGTGTATGTTTGTATTTCATTAAAGAAAAAATTAAATAAAGTTTATTTATTGTACATTTGATGTATAACATATACAAGGCTATGGCTCCGATATGATATTATGAAAATTATTTTAAATTTATACTGATTTACAGTAAAATTTTACGACTGCTGCCATTATTAATGGCATTTATATGTAGTTATTATATAAACAATGAAATTGTTTAAGATAGTTTATTTGGCTTCCTTTTTATATAAAATAAAATAACTTGTTTATATATTTAATATTTATGCTGAATTATTCAAAATTTAATATGAATCTTTAGCAATATACACTTTGTAAAATGTTAAACACAAATTATACATAAGTTCACAAATATGTATTGATGCTTATAAACACACGTTCAAATTAGATTGCTCTCTATACAAAAGTAAAAAATAAATTAATTAATTAAATGTTTGGAAATAATGTGAATGAAAATCAAAGCAAAAAATAGGTGTCTTAGTGGAGACATCGTTAGAAAGTAACAACAAAAATGCACAATTAAGTAGTAAATAAAAGCGAATCCAAATTTTTGTGTTTAAAGAACAAATATGCCAGATATCATTTTGTGTTGAGACGTTTATTTCCTTCCTTCCTCATTATAAATACTTTTTAATACTTGTCAAATGAAGCAGCTGTATTAAGTTAAACACGAGGTTAAACATAATAAAGATACAGCATGTACGTACTGAATTTCAGACACGTGCCGTTTATCAAATAAAATTTTATTTTTATTAATATCATTTTATTTACTATGACGATCTCAAAATATTATATCATTTTTAATAGAAAGAATATTATTTTAAAATTTGAATTCGGCTTGAAATTGTTCTCCCACTGCAGATTACGCTGTCATTATGTTAATTTTAAAACAAGTAATCCTCTATTTGAGAACTAATTATGTGCACGATGATAAATTCTAAAAATGTTTAAGTACATATTTATTCTTGATAAGTCTAAAATTAAATTCAATATATAAGTTTCTCTAGTATATTAGATTCCAAAGTATCAAGATTCTTAATTAGGAAATGCATTTTTTTAAATGAGAAATTGATTATAAGAGTTTTCAAATCGTGTAATTATTTAGACAATAATAAAACAAATAATTCTATCAAACAGTCGCTCCTTCAGCTTGTAATTCAACTAGTGGCTTTTGATAGCAGTCGCAAAATTCCATTTTAATCATTTCCAAACAGAGTCGACATCGAAACACAAGCCACTTTACAGATTTTATTAAGAAAAGTTTTATTCTTCAAATAATTAAACTTATTTATATAATATTTTCACTGGCTGTATTAATAGTGAATACCAAGAATATCATTACTTTTTTTCATCGAGTAAAATTTTGAAACCGAGTCATTTTGTATTTAAAATAAATTCATTTTCAACTAAAATTCACATTTACCAAAATTTTAAAATTTAAACTATATAATATTATCGAAATATACATATTAACATCGTTAATAAATAAAAAAAAAAACACACCTTTAAATGCTTCCAGATGTTTACAAATATATACAATAAAAAAAAAAAATATATATACAGTCACATACTTTAATATACAAAATTTTTTATTAACGTTTAAAAACCATTGAAAATATTAAATAATTTTTTATTATAATTATTACACGCGATTTTCAATTTAATTATTGTTTTCCTACAGCTCTGAAGTCTTTCTACAAATTCATCAGTATTTCATCTGTCCATTTAATAGGACATATGTGAGGTCCGGGTCAATCGCGGAAAATTATTGAAAAATATATTAATTATGAATAAAAATGATGATGATTTCCATAAATGTTTTGCACAAGTTCATTTCGGATTCTTCACGCCCCACACATTTGGGGAAAGGCGCTGGAAAATGAAGTGAATACGTCATTGGACGGGAAAACGGAGCAACGTGGAAGCAGAGACGCTATTGTCCACATAGGACCTGTGGCAATAGCTAGCCGCTGCCATATTTCCTCGACTCGTGCCCAACAGGTCGAAGCCCCGCGATCATTACGTCAAGCCGGGTAACCCGGGGATCAACCTCGGACACGAGAGGAGGCGGAAAGAGGCGCGATCAATCCGCAGGACTTGTCGACTCTCAGCTGATTATTCGCGCCTGTGTGCGTGGCCACTTGCGTGCAACCATATGGCGGGCATCGCGCGTCACTCTGGACTGTCCAAAAAAAAAAAAAGAAAAAAAATGGACCGGGAGGAAGATTAATGTGGTAAACACCAACCTTTTCTCTGGTTTTGCTGCGTTTCTTGCCAGACGGTTTGCGCTCGACGTCATTGCCTGAGGAAAGCTGTGCAAACGGTGGCACCTCAGCTTTCTTGAATCCAAACACGAAGACCAGGATGGCGCAGACAAGGACGAAACCTACTGGTATCGCATACTGCGATTGTTGCAGCAGGTAGCTCACTTCCATTTTTCCCGATGTTCGTCTTTTGTTTCGGCGTTTTTTTTACGACACTGCGAATCTCCTCGCGGAATTGGCGGCTGCTAGAGCCAAGGAGCACCCGAAGGATACGATTGGACTCGCAGAGCCGAAAACAACTGCAGCGGCGTTCCGAGATTCGGGTTTCGAGCTCGGACTGGAGTCGGGCGACTGACACGAGAATCGAGAATGAGCGAGTATACAACAATAGGGAACGCGCACGGTAGTCGAGACACGAAGGCTGATACCGCGACGTAAACCGGGGGGTGAACGAAGACGTGATACGGAACAGCGGCAACAGTTCCGCGCGCGACAGTGGCTGGAGGGGGGAGGGGTCATCCGACCAATCAAAAAGTTTTAGGAAGGAATCAGCGGTAGTCATGATAGCCAACTTAGCGTATACGTATAGTAAATCTATAGGGATTTTAAATTTGACAATAGTCGAGTGGTAAAAAAATGAATAAAATGGAATTAAAATATTATATTATTCATCATTTCCTAACAATCAGGAAGATGGAAAGTTAACAAATACTTTACGATTATTATTATTACTTCTTCCAATGTTGGAATCTTTATCAATAATAATAATAATAATAATAAAAACTAAATTAAATTAAATAATAAAAATTAAATAATAAATAAAAAAAATAATAATAATAATAAATAATATATAATAATATATTTAATATTATATTATCATATATATATATATATAACATATATAATATTATATTATTATATATAAATAATATAATAATATATATAATAAATAATGTAATAAATAATAATAAAATCTTCCAACACGTGAAAAATCCCGCTAAATTGGCATCACTGCATCCAATCGCAATATAAAATTTTACGTATATAAATAGTATCAAAATATGTGTAAAACTCCATTTCTCTGGTGGAAAAATTTTGATGCAATTTTAATGAATATTTATGTGATTTATACTGTACGTTTTGGAATATTTTCATTGAAAATGCAATAAAATCTCATTAAACGTGCATTGAAACGTAAATGAAATTTTAATGTAAACCTAATTTGAAATCAATGCATAATGGAATTGTAATGACTTCTTAATGTATAAGTGTAATGAAATTAGATTGACTTTGTATAATGACATTGAAGTCATATTTTAATGCTTTTTTTCCATATATTGTAATGATGCATTTGTAATAACTTTATTTACGTTATTGCATTGTTCCCCAGAATAATATCTGTCGATAACCCTGTATATTTATATTATAAATATAAATAAAGCATTAGTCTTATTAATTAGTTTTTGTCGGTGAGCTGAGTCAAGTATATGTATATATGTATATACAGGGTGTCCCAGAATTGGAGGATATAATTTCAGGAGGCGATTCTTCATGAAATTTGAAATCAAAAAGTCCTTTACCAAAATTCGATCCGACGCATAGTTGAATGGCGAGCAATCGAAGTTTGGGAAAAAAAATTACTGTTTTTACAATAACTCGGCTCATTTTAAACCTACATTAACGAGTGAGGACGCATTTTAAAGATTTTTTCAAGCCCTTGACTCAGTTCACCGACAAAATAAATAAGACTAAACATTCTCGACTGAGTGATAAGAACAAATTTTTAACACTATAATAAATATAAAGCATTTTACGTAACACACACCTGTTCCACGCGGATGTTTAGGAGATTAATATGCGTAGCAACAACAGCTGTGATTAAAAATAAATTGATAGATTTATCAAGATATATTGTTCATTGTTCATTTGGTATAAAAAATAAACATTGATACCCTTATTCTCCATTACCGTTTATTTATTACACTATGAAAAAATTGCAATAAACAAAGCCATTTTACTTCGACCCGCACCGTAGGTCGGACGAAGTATTGATTTTGGTCATGCTGGCAAAAAAAATTACCCCCTATTTTTTCATCAAATGTCCACGTTTCAGACCATAAGGATCCCAGAAATCGAATAAAAAAAATTGCGG
>JAPYZR010002782.1:0-37480 GCA_030522945.1 Trichopria nigra
ATGGTAGACGGTAGAGACCCCTAGCGGTAGAAACGGGAAAGATATCGCGATGTCCAACAATACCCCGTGTCCAAGAATACCCCGCCTTCCCCTATAATAATAATATAAAAATAAAAAGTTCAGAAATTTTTTATTTGAAAATTATAGACTTTCGGAAAAAATGTTGCCAATTAAACAATTCTTAGAATCGATCAAAAAATACGCTGAAATTTTTAAAGATTTTTGTGAACAATTTTTTCATTTTTCGAAATCCCAAAATTTAGAAAAATTGGAATAGTCTTAAAAAAATTGTAAAAAAATGTCAGAATATTCTTTGATCAATTGTAAGAACTAGCATATTATTATTTTAAAAAGAAAATTTGAAAACATCCAAAATGGCGGTAAGAACACGAAAAAATCGCCTAAAAGTTTAGGAATTTTTTTATTTGAAAATTATAGACTTTAGGACAAATAAAATGGCAGAACAAAAAGTTCTTACAATTGATCAAAGAATAACCTGAAATATTTTCAGAATTTTCAATAGACTTTTTCAATTTTTCTAAATTTTGGGATTTAGAAAAATGAAAATTTCAAATTTTATTATGAAAACGTAAAAATAGAAAGTTGAAACCATTTCGATTCGATTCGTGTTTGAACTTCTTGCGATATCGTCACGATTAATGTATGCAGTGAACAGGAGCATTTTAAAATTATTTTATTCACGACTACGATGTCATTATGACTTGTCGTTGTGTGTAAATCGCCAAAGACACGAATTAAAAGTTGAAAATTAAAGAAATCTTTATTGCACGGAGCTTTTAAGGATGCACCAGCCGTTCTTAGATAGTGTTGTTCGTTATCATTCTGTTTCGCGACACGAAGCGAATGAAGGAAAAATACTTGCGCATAAGAAATCGAGGTAGACGAACGTGCTTTAATAATTCGTCGAATCGAGGAAATAAGATACGCGAACGCGTGTGACATCACCGACGACGACGTGGGTAGCTATGTGCCATACGACGGGGATCGCGATATGAATTATTTAATGTCCTTACAAAAATATTCATCCTGTCCTCACCGACCGTGGTTTCCCAGCAACAACTCGATTTTACGAGCCGAAGGATAAACTCGGCTATATACGGAAAATCCCCCGACGAGTTCCTCATTCGAGAGACGGAAAAATGCCTGATAATTGGAAATTTGCAAGTTCATTATTGAATGAGTGAGCCGAGTGACGTTTTCGGCCAAAGTTTATCCTTCCGACATGTTTCAGGAAATATTCAGAGTAACAACGTTACGAGTTAAGGTTACGTAAATTGATTGATAACGCGGTATTTCTCCCGCTGGACGAAACGTCAGAATCTTAATCTTTATCAGTATTGAAGCTTTTCTGATTTTGTTGACCTTCAATTTTCGTAGTTTTTCTTAAATTTCATCGTTTTTTTTTTGTACATTTTTCTAAATGACAGTTTTTGATAACTCTTTCCAACTTTTGTCAATGGCTGACCATTTTTGTTCTTGTTTTTTTTTTAATCATCAATTCTTGTCAATGTTGGTAACTTTGTTTGTGTTGTCAATGATTCTTCTTTATTTTGTCAACATTCTTTTATCAACTCTACAGATGAAGAAAAGTTTCACATGGTCATCTTCATTTTTGAGGACTGGAATTGAAGGCAGGAAATAATTTTCGCTCGAGGAAAGATTCATTCTCGAATATGTATGATTAATCATTGTTTTGATAATGTGTACAGTCAAGTAGGATCATGTACACGGTGGGCCATTTTAATCGCCCCACCGGAATTTTGTGGAATCTACGCCAGGTAGAAAAAAAATAGTTCAGACAAAAGTTGAAGGGGATGGGGGAGGGGTCAAACAATGGTACCAAGGAGATTGACCTTAAACTAGGTTTTCAAGGTTATTTCAAGGTCAGAGTGATTTTTTTAAATGGGAATATCAATTTTTAATTCCGGATTTGAAAAGAGCGGGAAATTTTACGTTCAAAACGATATTTATACGATGTTTTCAACAAGGTCATGGCAAGGTCTAATGAAGGTGAAATTTGTGGGGCGATTAAAATGGCCCACCGTGTATAATAATATAAAATAATGACATATATAATCATATAAAATAATGTTAAAGGGCATTCAATTGTTAGTAAATAATATATTTTGTATTATAAATAGCGATTTAAAATAGATTAAAATGCAGATATATAATTTAAATTATGAAAATGAGATAGATAGAAGACAAGCAATAAACTACAGTCGGAAAGAAACGTCTTTTTCGAGCGAAAGGAATATTTCAAAAGTATTGTTTCTGAAGTACAGCCATTTTTTTTTTTTTTTTTTTTTTTACCTCCCTTGGCAATTGAACGAAAACACCGAGAGATTTAGTACTGCAAAATAACAGTATATTTCTGCAGCATTCAAAAATAGAATATTTTAACATATTTCACTGTTTCTCGGTCTAACAAGATTACCGCCGAGTCGTTCCGAATAACCTGTGATTTTCAACGTTTTCCACGCAGCTAAGATCATATCATTCGATGTAAAAAGAAGATACCTTCTTTCGCGCGGAAAATTAAGTACTTTTCGAATGTCGGCCCGTCTTTAGACAGACGTATACGGAAATTTTTAAAGTTTAATCAGCGAAAAATGTCATAGAATCATATTCGATATCGCGTGTATTGATTAATACGGCTGTTTTCACGTATAAAAATTGAAAATGAACATTTTTTAAACCTCTATTGGAAGACATTTGTTTTTTTTTTTTACTTTCGGTACATTTTTCCAAGTATTTAGAATACTCATTTTTAATGATTGATCAAAAATTGAGGAAACTACACTATTTACTTTAATTTGGAGACAATATTTCCTGTTTTTATTTTAAGTCGTCAGAGTTTTTTGGACACCATTTCTACATTTTAGTATGGACTTATTCCAAAATCTAATCAGTTCTTTGTACAGTATCAGCGTATCGAAAGCGAGGTTACAGTAGAAATTCTGTTTGTTCGTTCGTGATTCAACGTGCAAAGACATTTTAAGAAAAAATAGGGGGTCATTTTTTTCCCAAATTGACCAAATTTCGATTTATTAGGTGAAATGAAAAATGTTTTTTCAGCAATTGAAACATACTGTACTCAAAAAAAGAATTGTTAATATTTTGTAAAGTAACAATTTTAATTCTGTTGTTTTTTCTACATGTATGTATTTAGAAAAGTTTATTTATTATAGTACATTTATTAGGAAATGATAATTCAAAACATTGTTTACTTTCTTCCATCATTTTTTTTCCATGTGATTTCATGATTCTGCCGGTTATGTATATATATATATATACTTTATTTATAAATAATTGTATCAACTTATTTATTTATTATAAATGTTTATTTATTGCTACACAATTCTATTTAGGAATTATACTTTCGTATTCTTGTAATTTTCATTCGTGTTGATAATTTAATTAATTCATTTATTGACTCGATTATTTGAAAATTCATTTATTCACGCATTTACTTAATTACTCTGCTCTCATGCGTTTATTAATTTGCGAAAGTTTTCGTTTTTTAATCATTATTATAAAGCAGCATTGTTCATTTTTATTCAAGACCTTTTTATTCTTTTATCGAATAAAATTGTTTGTCTTTATTCCCGCGTTTATTTGTTTATCCTACAATTCAATCATTTATATTCACTATAACTTACTCATTTAGTCCTTTATCGTCATTCGGCCTAACGAAGGAATGGATCATATACTTATTCATTCCTTAATTTATCGTCAATTCTTCCTTTGGCTCATTTCATTTTTATTTATCTGCTATTTATTCAATTATTATTTGTGCATTCATTCTATTATTAATTCACTTATTTCACTTATATATACACTGAAAAAAATTGTTATTTTCAAGTAAATGTTTACTTGAAAATAACATAATTTTTTTCTGTATACAGAACTTAATTAATGTTTTCATTAATTGATTAATATTTTCCTGAATTAATTACTTTCCATTCATTCATTTATCGATTCATTAATTCGCTCTGTCTTTGGTTGAATGAACATTAAATACATAAATTAACATGAACATAGTACAATCGAAAGGAATAAATTTAGCGTGCCCGACCAGCAATGACCGTTTTCACTTATCGAATTTTCCTGTCCCGTCTAATTAACAGAAATTTTAACGTTTTTCTCAATAGCGTGAGGGAAATGCAGTTTCCCGCACTTGCAACGAAATGTACATTATTTATCTTTATTATTTCAATGTCGAATTTTCAATAAGACAACGATAATTCATTGCTCGCACATTTTCATCAGTGGTAACAGACGTTGCGACAATTAAATTCGATCCAAACTTTTATTCGCATAAAGTGAAATTTGATAAACATCTCGTATTTTATGAGATTACTCTTCAAACCTCTTTCGCCTATAGGACCCGTTGAATTACTCTTCTTATCTCGTCGCTCAGGGACATCGACTATACCGGCGAAGAGTAACGGTTGCTCCTTGCATCACAGAAAGTATACACGCAAGATGCATCGCAATGGTGACGAATAGTTGGGTAAAAACGTAGCCTTCGTCAAATATTGAACAACGATTTTTTATCGAAATTTCATCGTCGGATAACTTGTCCAATGAAATAATGAAACTGACCAATCAAGGAAACAACTTGATAATTGCACAAAGTACACGTTATCTATTAAATATGTCATCATTATAATTTCTTATCGATAAAAGAACTTTGCGCTATAATCTTCTACATCAATTCGTTGTAAAATATATAAATACTACATGTACTTATATAGAAACTGTTTACCTCTGCTGGTTCTCGCTAAATATTTTCCGGTTTCAGAAACGTCACTGAAACATTTCATTGCATCCATGTAACGTTTCAATTTTTGTCTCATAAACGTTTCTGCAATGTTCTGGAAACGAAAGGAATAAATTTAGCGTGCCCGACCAGCAACGACCTTTTTCACTTATCATTTTTAACGATACATTTTATTATGAACATCACGCACGCGCATGAATTTGATGTCTGAATGTCTTGCCTCAGGAACGTTACAGCGAAACGTTACATTTGAAAAGTTTATGTGCAGAAACACTCAGTTAGTAACGTTACCTCCTAGCGAAAATGTGAAACTTTCTTGGGCAAATTGTAACTTTTCAGATGTCGTTTTAAAGAAACGTTCACGCGCCTTTGCAACAGATACATTCCGTAAACGTGTTATGTAAAACGTTTCATAAAGTAACCTCTCACGTATGTACCATAGTAACGTTGAAACGTTGCTGGAACACGAAGTTCGCAACGTTTCCCAAGAATATATTACATTGTAACGTTGTTGCGATGTGTCAAACGTTCTCGGTCGAGTTGTAACGTTGCGGATACCATTTTTATGAAATGTTACAATGACTTTTTATTATAAACGTTCCCGAGACGTTTGATTCATTCTGTGCAACAGCGGAAGGTTTCAGAAACAATAATGTACCGTTACTTTGCAACAATTTTATTAACAAATGGATTCAATGTAACGTTTCAGGATAGTATATACATTAATAAATGGATTAAATTTTTTTATGACGATATAGGATTGAATGAAGGTAAAGGGTGTCCTTTAAAAATGAGCGTCTCTTTGTTGACATTCTGAAACAGCCTGGATGTCGTCGTTGCCAACACAATACACACACGCGCGCACGCAGATACACAAACGCGATGGAATACCGCGGCGACGACTCTAGGCTTTGAGGAACTGCATAATGCGAGTCTCGCCGGTAATCGCATTGCGAACTCGCGTACCGGAAACGCGTGCTGATCTATACACACGTTCGCCGTATGGCAAAGTGGGTGTCCCACGGATGACCTGTTTTTGATGCGCGAGTTACATTAAGTAGTTTCGCAGAAACGGCACATCTTCCGCAAATAGGGAAGATGCAGGATACGATTCCTCGCCTCTATCGGCTTACTACTGCCGGTGCACGTCAGGCGACGCGCGATGCACCAGGATGCACCGAAATGCTCATTTCGACGAGGATTAATTAGGTTGACGAATAACCGTACAGTGTTCTCGAAACGAAAATTATTGCAATTATCTCGGGTGCATTTGTATACCGCGAATAACATGTAACGTTCCTTCAATATTCATGAGTTTATACTGTGATCCCTGAAAAAATTGCGAGTATTGATGAAACGACACCCTGTATACTTACGCTTGTGAATGTTGCATCATTGCATAATTTTTGGTAATAAAGCCGTGTACAAATAGTACACGCACTCTTCCAATGCTCTGCATCCATTGTGTATGTATAATGGACGTACAATGGACGTACTGTGGACGCATAGTGGACGTACAATGGCCATGGACATTAATAGGTTTTCTAACGGACAAAAATAAGACATATATCGTGACATCCAATGAGCATCCAATTTTCGTCCAAGCACGAATAGACGACAATTGGACACAAACTGGACGAAAACTGGATGAAATTTGGACAAATCATGAAAGCTCAATGCTGATTGGATGGAGTCTTGAAATATCCCATATATGTTCATGACTGAAATGCGTACCTCATCAGTACGGAATGTTATGTACAAATTTGATAAGTGAAAAACCTTGTATATAAAAAATAGTATTTTTCGTACCTAGGGTGCAAATTTTCTTATTATTGTCCTATTCAGATTTGGGGAAATGTACCTTGTATTATATAATGTAAAGTCGCGTGTTTTTTTTTTCAAATCCTTGCATTGTTTTCAAATATGAGACAATTTGAGTAAAGAATAAAAGCAAGTTTTATATCGATTTTCTCGAAGGCACGACTGCGTATAGTTTTGAAGAGCTACTTCGACTGGGACTCCATGTATAGTAAATAGGTGGTTCTGGGTTTCATCAAACTTACTTCAAGACAGAACCGTGAATAAAGCTTTATGCATATTCATAGTCATCCGAGGGGGATCTTGATTCGAAATAAACTTGTGTTGTTTACTTACAAACTATTCCCCTAACGATAGGGAATATTTTAACGGATAGCAATGATTTTTTATATCGAAAACGTTGGGTTTTTATTAATGGCGAAAAAATCAGTTTTGTTCGATGTAAACTTTAAAGAAAAAAAATTACGATAATATTTTTTAGGAAAAATGAACACGTTTAAAACTTTAATCGGAATAAAGTTTCCTCGCTTGGATTAATAATGTACACGTTCCTGTCCAATTCAATAATGTTGCTTTCCAAAATATCGAAGTTAAATCGCAGTAATATTACAGTAATATCCACAGAAATATTTTTTATACACTTATATCATAAATATACAGGGTGTCACAAAAGTACCGTAGGTAAGGTTTCTAGAAAATAAGCTCAAGGTCATTATTGAATCTAACGGTGACCTTAAATTTTACCCTGACCTTGACGGTTATTTGGAGGTTTGCTTAATTACGATATGAACCCAAAGGTCACTGTAAGGTCAGCGTAAGGTCATTTAAACTTATCGTTGTTATATCTCCGATTATAAAAGTTTTTCAGAAAATATTGTATCGACAAAAGTTATTCGTGGATTCGTATAGATGCATTTGACATCACCCTTAAGCGATAGCGAAGATCATTGACACACTGACCTTGACCTTGACATCTGTAAGGTCATTTGTTGCGAAGATTCATTGGTGGTTTTGAATTAGTGATCAATTACGATATACGGTCGTAAAAATAGTCGTATAAACAACATTTATGGCGTAATACGAAATATTACAACACTCGCGGCACGAAAAATCGACATTGTTTCTTTATTCAGTCGAAAAACGGCGCTTGGCTGCAGTTGAATGCAGCTTCATCTGCCGCCATTTTTTATAGCATAAAATATACGGATAATACATATTGTGGCGAAAAATAATTAAGAAGATTAGAAAAATGATAAGGGATTAATTATGAAGGATATATAATAATGCATAAATATTTAAGGAATAATTGAGCTTGAACGTTAAGCTCGCTCGTTTCAAAAAGTCCTAAAGGAAGGCCATTTCAGAAATGAATCACAGAACCCTTGAAGTGTCGACACCTCGTCGGGTCAACGTATCTTTAAACGCATTCATATTATGCCGCCCGCATCGTAAAAAAACGATCGAACAGGCAGTGGTCGGGTAAGAACGCCCTCATCCGACGGGGGTGTAAAGAGGATAGAGACGATTTTGAATTCCTCCCGAATGGGCGTCTTTGTTCAACTCGTCACGGACGTTCGTAAAGTTCCGGACACGCATGTATGGCTGCGAGCTATACAACCTAGCCATATACCTGCGGCGAGTGCTTCAAGTGTCTAGACTTCAAGTGGTTTGTGTACGTTTTACGTAAGACGAGACTTAAGGGTGCGGTAAAGAGAAAGTGCCCCACTATACTCTTTTGAGCTTAATAGAGTGAATATACCATTCCTTTGGTACTGTTCGAGTTTTCACTAATATCCTGGCTTTGTTTTGTAATTGTTTAATTTTTGTTAGTATTCCATTTTGTCGATGTAATAATAATAAGTCAATAAAATTAATTGATGGAATGAATGAATTAACGAATGAATGAATTGAATTCAATTGAATGAATGAATTGAATGAACGAATGAATTGAACGAACGAATGAATTGAATGAATTAATGAATTAATGGAATAATTGAACGGATTGAATGAATGGAGGGAGGGGATTGGGGGATTGTACAAATGAACTACATTAATGGAATGAACGAACGGAATAATTTAATGGAATGAATAAATGCATTGAATGAATGAACGAATGAATTGAATGAATAAATGCATTGAATGAATTAACGAATGAATTGAACGAATGAATTGAACGAATGAATTGAATGAATGAATGGAAGGAGGGAATTGAATAAGGGGTTTGTACAAATGAACTCCCTTAATGGAATGAACGAACGGAATAATTGAATAGAATGAATAAATGCATTGAATGAATGACTGAATGAATTGAATGAATGCATTGAATTGAATGAATAAATGCATTGAATGAATGAACGAATGAATTGAATGAATGCATTGAATTGAATGAATGAACGAATGAATTGAACGAATGAATTGAATGAATGAATTGAATGAATGAATGAATGAATGAATTAATTAATTAATGGATGAATTAATGAATTAATGGATTGAATAAACGGATTGTATAAATGAATTGAATGAATGAATGGATTAAATGAACGGATTGAATGAATGGAAGGTGGGGATTGATTAAGGGGATTGTACAAATGAACTACATTAATGGAACGCGAATTAATGAATGACCTTTAATGAATGGAGTGAATGATCGGAATGAGTTTGCAAATATAAATTTAGCAAATAACAGACATTTATTTAAACAAGCTACGAATGATCGATAACCCAGAAATATTTATTACAATAAACAATGAAATTACATTATTTTAAAGTTTTGGTACAATTTACGTCTATACGTTTTTCTTGGGCACTTGCGATTATATACGCGCGCGGCAACTTTCCGTAAAGCGAGAAACTTCAATATAATGCACGGAAGTGCGGAAACTGTGGGCGCTTTCGTATACGGCCTGTAGAAATCGTCGGTCATGACACATCGATCATTGGCATAACGCTTATGAGGTGCTCCGGTATCTCATCGATCAATCGATCGGTCAATCTGCGACACGCGTGATGTACATGCAACGAAGCGCACCCCCAACGTCGCGGTGGATGTTTCGCCGTGGGCGGCCAGCGGTTGACCGGCACGTCTGACCGTACTGCCATCTCCGTCTCTTCCTGGTGGAGGCCTGACCCATATTCTATTATACCGATGGGCGCCGCGACTGCACGGGAGAACTAATTGCCTGAAATTGAGAAACTTTCCGGAAGTCGCCTCCTCCCACGCGCACGCTTTGTCTTTCTCGCCCATTTTCGGATGGTACCGGAACCGACGGTTCCGCAGTTCGCGAAATGAGTTCCAGCGAAAGTTTCGCCGTACTCGCAATCGAGCCTGATTAAAAATTTATACCTCGATATAGACCCTTATTTCGGGAGGTAGACGATGTCGTCACAACGATGATTCAGTTAAAGTCGAGTGTTTGGACATTTTTTACTTTGATCGGTCGATTTCTTCTGACGCTATATGGTCTCGGGTTGATGAAACGTCTCTGTTTCCTTTCGCTCGTTCATGGTCAATTTTTCATACAGCGAATTAAATATTTACAGGTCTGAATTACTAACTACTACTACGATGTACTACTACTACGATGTACTACTACGATCTACTACTACGATTTACTACTACTACTACGAAAAAATAATGCTTCGAAATACTACTACTATTACTACTACTACAATGTACTACTACGATGTACTACTACGATGTACTATACTACGATCTACTACTACGATTTACTACTAGTACTACGAAAAAATAATGCTTCGAAATACTAATACGATGTACTACTACTACGATGTACTACTATGATCTACTACTACGATGTACTACTATGATCTACTACTACGATGTACTACTACTACGATGTACTAATGTGATCTACTACTACGATGTACTACTACGATGTACTATACTACGATGTACTACTACGATGTACTACTACGATGTACTACTACGATGTACTACTAGTACTACGAAAAAAGAATGCTTCGAAATACTACTACTATTACTACTACTACGAATTACTACTACAAAATACTATTACTATTACTACGAACTACTAATACTGCTCCTATTACAAAATGCTATTATTATTACTACGAAATACTACTACTTTATTTACAAATATCCGAATCGTAAATTTTATTTTATATTTATGTAGAAAGAGAGAAAACAAATTTTGACAATCTTCCCTCTTATGCTGCCTATTCGCAATTTGTAAACCTGCATGTAAAACGCACTCCCAATGTTTCCATTGAGACTCGAGAGACTTGTCTTCCTCTTGCATCTTAGTACGCCGAGCACGTGGCCTAAAATATACTAAAAGTCTCTTCATACGCAGGTCACTCGTGCACTGACATATTCTATAGCCAGCGAATAGTGCTGAATCCACTATCAGCTTGGCGACATTTTTTGTATCAAGCATGTATTTTGGTGCCTGAAAATAAAATAAAAATTACTTTCTTATAGCAATTTATCTCTTTCAATTGCTAACGATATATATAGGTACAGTGAAAAAAAAAATTTTTATTTTCAAGTAAATATTTATAATTTATGTATAATAATAATATTTAATATATATATATTAATGTATTTATTTATTTATAAATTCGAGGGTATGGAAATTTGTGAATTGAGACTTAATTATATGGTTTCTTTTTATGTTTTTTAGAGACCAAAGGCAGTTGGGACGATTGGTGGACATACGACGGGATTTCGGGTAAGCAGTTACTTTTCTTTATTTATGTAACTAAATTGGTGTGTACGTTTTAAATGACTCGAGGGCGTTCGAAAATCTAGTCTATTAGCTCGCGTACTTTAAGAGCTATTCTAACAATTTTAATAACGAGTTTTTAGGAAACTTTATTAAACAGAAAAAATATAAATTAAACATATAATGAGCCTGGAATTTTATGGAGCTTCGACGTAATATTACGTGCTCTCTTGAATATCCAATTAAACGTTCGTTATTTATAATTCATAAAAAGAGAAAAGATATTATGCTGCTGAACAACATTGCAAAATTTCGATCGTTTCATCCATCGATCTTCATTATTCAATTTTGTTCGTTTTTTCTGAACACGTTTTGTTACGTTCATTCAATTCATTCTGTTTCTGATTTATTGTTCACCATTTTATTAAATGCCTCCTTTTATTGATCTTTGAAAATGTACCAGTTCATCCTTGGAGTTTTTTTATCGATATGTTTGTATATAACGTCACTTCCATCTAATGATTCAAAATAATATCGTAATTTATATGTACATTATTTCATTCATTTATTCATTTGTTTACCAACTCATTTTCTTCCATTCATTTTCTTTTTTTTAATTCATTATTTCCTATATTTGTTATCATCATGTTTCAATGCATTTACAGTATTCATTTGAAGTATCTAATTCATTCATAGTTGTATATTTTTTACGAGTTTGTTTCACTCGATTAAAATTGTGTGATAGCGAGGAGGAAGAATTTTTTGTGGTGAATATGTGTGTATTTTATACATATAAATGTTTTACAATCGTCTATAATTGTTGTATAAGTATTGGCTGTTCTTTCCACACTGGACTCGAGTTTTATTGACGATAAAGTCGTTACCATCGAAAATTATTATCAAATTTAAGAATTAAACAATAGGCCCACTGTACATTGAAGTAAACAAATAAAATTGATTATAAGGCCTATACTATTCAAATATAACAATAAATATTAAACAATAGTATTTCCTTATTTCATTCATGAATTTGATTAATATTCCGGTCGTTTATTTGTTTCTATATTAATCTTTATCCTGGAGAATATATTTTTATTTATTTATTAATTTACAATATTCATGAATTCATTTGAAATATTTTCATCTTAATTGATTAATTAATGCATTCATCGTTTCATTCATAGTATTTGCAATTCAGTTTGCTTTATCCATTCGTATACTTCATTAGCTCATTCTCTCTAAATAAAAATCATTGGAATTCCAATGAAAAAATTATAGCTGATTTTACAGATAATTTCACTGATATACAATAAGTTAAATATGTGGTTTACTGATGCAAATAGTGAAAGGAATTAATCACTGCTTTAAGCAGCTGATGCAGAACTTTTAAATGATGTAAAAGTTTATATTGTTTAAAAATAAAGTGACGATGAAACTGTTATGTATGCTGAGGTAGATAGATAGAGACGGAGAGAGAGGACGAAATGTGTATTTTACTGATTAATTTAGTGGACTGTATTTCACTGATTATTTCAGTGAAATTTAAATTTTACTTATGAATCAGTGACAGAAGTAGTTTACTGATTCGATCAGCGACTGTTCGCTGACAATCAGCGGTTTTTCAGTGACTTTTGTCATAACATTCTCCACTACCATTCATTCATTCTATTCATTCATCTTATTCATTCACAGTATTCATTAACGTCAATATTCACAAATAGTATTCGTCAATAAGAGTCATTCATAATCGTGTAACATTCCTTATTACTTTCTACTCGCAGAGTTCATTGATAACTCCCATTCCTAATATTTATTTCATTTCACAACACCAATTCATGGTATTCATTCGTATATTATTCACAGGTGTTATTCATTCATAAAATTCAGTTGTGTATTTATAGCTAGTATTTATTTTAATGTGTTTCGTTTATAGCATTTAGTAATACATTCTTTATTGACATTAATACATTACCACGAACTATATGTACTATTACTACGAAATACTACCACTATTACTACGAAATAATACTACTATTACTACGAAATACTACTACTATTACAGCGAAATACTGTACTAGTACTACTACTACAAGTATAATACTTTGTGTTGATATTATTTATTCATTTATAGTTTTCGTTATTGTTATTCATTCAAACAATTCCTTCATAAAATTCATTCATAAATATTATTTACTACTTTATTTAACTGCTGCGACCATATTTATTTGTAATTTTTATTTCTAACATTAAATCGTAGCATTCATATAAGAAATTCATTCATACCATTCATCATAACAATCTTTGTAATAATTCATTCATATATAGAATTCAGAGTGCGTCCATTCATTCAGGAAATTAATTCGTAGCATTTATTTATAATATTTTCATTTCCTGCCCTCTATATTCATAAAATTCATTAACAGAAAATAAAATAAAAAGAAATAAAATAATATGAAATAAACGTAAATTATAAACTGACTTAAAGATTCTGAAATATAATACGTAAAGAAAAGTCCATTCAATAAAATGCAAGAGAAGAGAAACTATAGTAAACTCCAAGTATACCGTAGTGTGTGTGTGTAGCACCGGACAAAGTCGCCCACGTCCGGCGGCAAATCCGCCGGACGAAATTCGGCGGGATCGCTCTACGTGAATTTCGTCGGCAATTTAAAAAAGCAATATTTCCCCGATGCGAAATGGGATAAATGAACTTTTGAAAAGTGGCGTGTATCGCGCGGCGCGGCTGCTGCAACTATACGTATCACGTACAAAGGTACGCTATTTACGCGGCAGCTGCCGGCGCGGCGCCCCAACACACTACTAACCTCCAGACCCCGGGTGCGATCCCCCGACCCCTTATCTACTTTCCGTTTTAATAAGAGGCTCCACGGGTCTAACCTAAGATTAAAAAATTCGAGGGCACTCGACCGCGCGCTACGGCCTCGTAACTTTTGATGAAGGCAATTAGGCGAAACGACGTTTCAGTATACGGGCGCGCCGTGCTTTTAAGGCGGGAATATCAACACGAGTAAGGAATATAACTAAAAAGAAAAAAAAAAACAAAAAAAAAACGTTCCGTTTGAATATTCAAAGTGGACCTTAGTTTTGATTAATTCCCCGCCATCTTTATTTTTTTTTTCGGTAGATCATAACGCGTGTTTACGTTGAACTGCGTTTGACGGGAGAATTTACGTTTTTTTTTTTGCCCGTTATTCCCTGCTCGTCCGTTTTGTTTCTAAATTTCAAGGGAAATAAATTGTTTTCGAAAAACGTAAAAATGAACGCATTATGTTTTGTTAAAAATACCCAAAAATAGATCCGATTTTTTTTAAGTAAAATTTGTTGTTCAATCGCAATTTTCATCATGACAAACCGCCTTCTAAGCATATTGTAACTTATCGGGAATGCGTAACTGATAGTTTTGTTTAAAAAATATGCTTTTTTATTTATTTTTATTTTGATCGATTTCGAGTTTTAAAATGGCGCCTGGACGCCGAAAATTATTCGCAATCGTTGATTGCCTTCATTTTAAGATTTTGCAAATTTTTACATACTTAAATCGTGTAAAATAAGTTACTTATTGTGAGTTTTTGAAATAACAGACATTATTTTTGAATATAAAAACGGCGGCTCCCTATACATCAGTGGAAGACGTAATATGCGAAGGTTCAGAGTGATTCCTACTACTAGTTCTTGAAAATTAAAAATCGAAAAAAAATCAGAATTTTGAAAAAGCACATTTTTTGAAGTAAAACTATCGAGAACACTTGTAATAGGTTAGAAGATACTTGGAAAGAATTATATCAGAGTGAAAATTGCGATTGAAGAAAAAAATTTTACGTAAAAAGTTAGGGTTTTTTTCTTATTTAAAAAAAAAAGTAGTGTCCCTGGTAGAAATTCTGTCGAATTTTACTTTTTACTTTTAGATTTTACTTTTTACATTAGAAATTTAGTCCAATTTACTGTATAGGTACAAGGATAGTTGCTGCCTAAAATGATTGGTTGAAAAATGTATGAAATAAAAGTGTTCCTGAACAGAACAATAACTGGATAAGTATAAATAGAGAAGTTTTTTTTTTACAAAATTCTGGATATCAAAATTTAATTTAAAGAGGAAACCATTTTGCCTAGATACCTTGCCTAATAACTGTTCAGTCAAATTATTCGAAATTTGTACACAATCATCGTATCTAATATTTATATATAGTAGACTTATTCAAAATAATGAATTCAAAGTAAGATGTACAAAATTTATAAATATTACTTTGCAAAATAAAATAGTAAAAAAAAAAGGAAGTTCATAGATTGAAAAGTTTAGACAAAAATTATTTTATATTGTAATATTTTCATTTTTCGCAATATATTCATATTTCATTTTTCATATTTATAATTGTATCATTAATGACTATCATTATTATTTTGTAAGTTATGTTATATTTTTCATGTTTTTGAATTTCTTTATATAGAAATAAATCTGATGAGGGCTACAAAAAATGGCCGAAACGTCTAAATAACTGTGTTATTTTCATGCTGATCACTAAAGAACCAAACAAGGATTATTTCACTTACGAAAATATCGGCAAAAAATCAAATATTTATATTTCAATTATTCAAAATATGTGTTCAAAAGAAATAGACAAATATTAGATAGATACTACATCCAGTCAAGATATGCAGTTTATTGGTTTTCATGTCCTCTTAAAACCGTTTCCTTATTTGTATTTGAAATACAATACTTATGTAAACTTAGTAGGACTATAATTGATCTGTTTTCTTTTATAATTTAATAAACACACAATAAAACACCGAGATGTAAAGCGACTTAAAAATCGACTGCAGGTCAGCAATCCTGTCACGTTTGAAGAAGAACAAACCTTACATGTCCATATTGATAAAAATGATGTTTGCGAAAGGTTTAATGACAATAAAAATGTAGATAGTGCGATAATACGTGCAAAGAACGGGATGAAACATATGAACAAAGATTATGAGTCACGACGCATTAAATGTGATTGATTATGCCTACGGTGTACATAACCATGTTCATAAAAAATCTACGTAAAAATATTACAACAATATCAGGCAGATTGTAGGCAGAAATTGAACAGAAAATGCATATAGGTAGGACATCACAGATGTGCCTAAAAATGTTGGACAGAAACTGGGTGCAAATTGTGCAAGATTTATCTAATATAAAAGGTATTTAATTAATATCGAGAAAAATGCGTTAGATTTCCAATAGAAAACTGTCGAGTTATATTGTGTAAAAACTAGACAGTGAATAAGTAAATTAGCGAAAAACTTTCGAATAATTAGGCGTAATTTCTATACAAGGGCGTAAAATGACGTGTTTAACAAATTTCGCCAACACGTAAAAATAGTCGATTTTTTACTTTTTTATTTTGCAAGTAGCATTGAATTGCCAGTGTAAATCCTGCGTTAAAAGGTTAGGTAATTTTTTTTTAATTTGATTGATTTGATTGATTAATTCGTAACGTGTTTCCATTATTGTTAAAACTGCTTTTATTAAACACCGATTACAGATTAATCAATTGTGATTAACTTGTATGGCACTTTTTTCAAAATTAAATGCAACAATCTATTCGTGCCGTACAGTAATAAAATGCAAAATAAAAGCAATACTGTTAGCACCTTTGAAGCTATTAACGACAGGAAAACGACAAATTTTAATTATCGCAACAAGCAAATTTTATACGAATACTTACAACATCGTCATCCGCATTGTAGATTTACCAGTTAATCCTGAAATTGGTGAAATAATTTATCGCATTTACACGCGTCGGAGAGTATTGAATATAAATCAACGCATTTTATGCAGCGACGAGGCGACGCATAAAATGATAATTACTATTTAGGCTAATGGACTTTTTCATTCAGTGGATATCACGCAAAGTTTTTCAACAGTCTGGATCTGAATGAAGGCAGGATACAATACGAGTAATTTGTTTTTCTTTTTTTATTAAGGAATTTGCGATACGATATTTTGGGCAAAGGCTTTAAAATCGATTCGAAATAAAAAGGATTGGTTGAATTTTATTTCCATTGAATTCTTAAAAAGAAATGTTGTTGAAATGTTGATTTTTTTAAAATCTTTTCGTGGTCATACTATATTTCTTGTTTTATTTTATTTATATTTTTGTTTATTTTGTTTGTTTGTTTATTTGTTATATATATTTCATTTGTTATCTTATATAGTACCTCTAAAAAAGATTGAATAAATAAGAAAAATGATTTTTTTCAAGCAAGATTTTATTTCCACTTTACTGTCAGTGAATTTTAATTATAATAAATAATGATTCGTATAACTATATGAGAGAAACTTGTTTAATCCCAAAAAAATTTAAGAATAAGGCACGAGAAATTAAAAAATTAAAACATAATATTGAAAAATTCCCGCACGATAATCGTATCTATATAATTATCGCACCTGTCATTTGATTCAAATTTATTTTTATTAATTTTAATAAAGGCAAGTGAATTTTTACCTTTTATTTAATTACCGTCAAGAATCTCGTCGATGATAATTTAGTTCGGTATTATTGTCCGCGCAGCAATTGGATACGCCGCATGTAGAAAAATCGACGACGCGTGCAATTTGACGATAATTGAATGTTTTGCTGTCCTTTTTTATTTGCCTGGCGACGAAACACCTCGAAGCACACACACACACACACACACACATATATAACGAAAATTCATTTATTTTGCAATTACCGCATATCAAGATTGAAAGTCGAAGAGCATCGCTGTTTACATTTTGTCGATTTTTATCAATATTTATTTATATACATATATATACTTTCTTTTTTTCTGTACATACAAAAATACCTGGGGGATGGGACATACAGGGAAAGCTTGAAATTGAATACATTTAAGTACAAAATGCCATTATTTTAACGGTTAAATGCCTTCTGAATTTCATGGAGTGACAAACTGTTGACAAATTGTTTGACTATAATGACAAAAAAATGACAACCTGAAGAACTTAATAAATGTATGCTTAATAATAGATTTCATAAATATTCGATAAACGAAAAAATAGTGGTTCGATTTGTCGTATTTTGGATGAAGAAACCAATTTTTTCTCACAGTGCAGTGAAGGAAGAACATTTTACTTAATGAGCAAATAAATAAAAAAAAAAAAAACAATACGTCTCGAATATTAACCACATTCATATTACAATCGTATCCTAATGCAGTGTTCAACAATGGTTTATTTCGTCACTAGTGCAGAAATTCGTATATTCCGCACTCACGGGCGGAAAATACGATATTCCGGCACTAAAACGAGTATAGGAAATACGACTTTCCTGCATGCTATTATGAAATGGTTCATTTCGTTGCGAGTGCGGGAAGTGCAATTTTGCATATACGTCTGAAAAAAGGTTTTCGGGCTAATATTTTTAATGGAGTAAAATTATGACTAAATGTTTGGAGATATATATGATGGCAGTGACAATTTAATTAACGTATATTTTATGCGGAAAATAAAACGTTTTTAACTATTTTTTCTATACTTGACAAAGGATAGGAAAAAATATAATTTGCAAACGTACATTCACTTGCATTATTGGGTATTGTGTAAAAAAGAACCAAAAATTGTTTGTAGTTTTATTTTTTTTTTATTTTTAATTTATTCATATGATATCGAGTAAAAGGAACAGAAATATAGGAAATTTTAATAAACGCGCGACCGAAACAAATAATGAAAAACTGTACTTTCGCAAAGCATAATATAGATCGAGTGGCTTCCGAAAGGAAATCAATAAATGGAAAAAGTGAAAAAAGCTCATCCCCAAAAAATCCTCAAATGACGTTCGTGACTCAGACAAGGTCCGTCTTCGGAACTTATTACCGCCGCGAGCGTCAAAAGTAGATTTTTAGAGTCTATCGAGTTTCATATTGCGGGCAGATGGCTCCACCCTTTTACTACCAATAAGCGCGCGACCTGTACGGATCGAGGAGGCCTCACTGCGATATTTTTGCCTCCGTTCAAGGACCTCTGAAATGTACCTCGTCGGCAAAATTTCCTTTCCGGATGGTCGCGCGTAAAATGAGAAGTGGTTCGACGGACGGCTTTTTCTAAATAAAGTAAAGGCGCACATTTGTACTCGATGGTAAATATATATTGAAAAGTAAACCATTTCTTTAGTGTCATTTTTTTTTCATATCATTCATTCAATTTATGAATCGAATTTAATGAATGAAATTGGCGAAGGCAACAAATTAATAGTAAAGTCATTCAAAATCAGATCGATCACATAAAGAGGTGGAAAAGGCTCGAGGGAATGATGAGAAATTAGTGATGAGTACGCATCGAATACGAACATTGACGTAAACAAAGTGTAAATACAATGAAGCGTGACATATACAAATTGAAAGAAGAGTCAGAAACGATACCAGCAGATGTGTGAAGCAATGTTGCCAAAATCTAGTACAAACGTACTACATCTGATGTCCAGTGTGAAACGGTTGAAGAAAATGCATGAAGTTATAATACAACAAATGAAGCGAATGGACTGAATTGGAAATTAAAAAATTGAAGATAACGAAAAGTTAATGGAAGGAACACAAAGAGTGAAATGTGAGCATGGTATGAAAGAAGCAAATGAATTGAATGTAACGAGAATTAAACGAATAAAGCAACTGAAGCAAACGGAACGATTATTGCGAATGGTCGAATGACTCGAATAGAATTCGTAAAGCCACTAAAACGTGTGCATAAAAAGGAAAAGAATGAAGCAAATGAAACAATTATGTCGAACAAAACAAATAAGCTAATGATACATATGAAGCGAATGAAACAACTGAAGCAAACGAAATGATTATCGGCAATGGTATCAATGAAACGATCAGAAATCATAAAGCAAATGAAACGTATGCATAAAAAGGAAAAGAATGGAGCAACTCTAATGAATAATGTCAATGGAATAACCGAAGCAAATGAAACAAATGAAGCAACTGAAATGTATGAAGCAAATGAAATGTATGCATAAAAAGAAATGAACGAAGCGAATGTAATGAATAAAGTGAATGGAATAACTGAAGCAAATGAAATATATATGTCGAACAAAACAAATAAGCTAATGATACAAATGAAGCGAATGAAACAACTGAAGCAAATGGAATGATTATTTCAATGGTATCAATGAAGCGTTCAGAAATCATAAAGCAACTGTAACGTATGTATAAAAAGGAAAAGAATGGAGCAACTCTAATGAATAATGTCAATGGAATAACCAAATCAAATGAAACAAATGAAGCAACTGAAATGAATGAAGCAAATGAAATGCATTCATAAAAAGAAATGAACGAAGCGAACGTAATGAATAAAGTGAATCGAATAACTGAAGCAAATGAAATATGTATGTCGAACAAAATGAATAAGCTAATGATACAACTGAAGCAAACGGAATGATTATGGCCAATGGTATCAATGCAGCGTTCAGAAATCATAAAGCAAATGAAACTTATGTATAAAAAGGAAATGAATGAAGCAACTCTAATGAATATTGTGAATGGAATAACCGAAGCAAATGAAACAACGGAAGCAACTTCAATGGAATGGTAATTGCGAATGGTCCCTATGAAGCAAACAGAATTAATAAATGAAATTAAATCTATGAACCAAATGAAATGAATGAATCGAATAAAATGTGTGAATCAAGTCGGATTAGTGAAATGAATTAAAAGAATGAAGTGCATGCAAAAATTGAAGTAAATAAAATGTGCGAATCGAATGGAATGAATAAAACCAATTAAATGCATAAAATGCATGGAATAACTGAAGCAAGCGGACTGTTGTTACAAATGATATCCAACAAATGGAATTTGTAAACCAAATGAAATGAATGAAGTGAATGAAATGTATACGTTGAATGGTGTGAATGAAGTGATTAGAAAATGAATCAAATTAATTGAGTATAGCGTAAATAAATGAAGCTAATGAAACGCTTGAAGCGTACCGAATTGAATGATTCTTGCGAATTATACCAGTGAAGCTGATAGAATTAATAAATCAAATGAAATTAATTGAGGAATTGGAATGAATTAACAGAATTCAATGATAAAAGTGGATCGAACGACTGAAGTAAATGATATGAACGAAGCGAAGAAAATGTGTGAAGCGAAAGAGAGGAATGAAGCGAATGAAACGAGTAAATCGAGTAAAACGAATGAACAGAATGAATTAAATAATTAAGAAGAATGAAGTAATTAAAACAATGGCATAAAATTCAACAACACAAATAAGACTTAGTTTAAGTAGTAAGTAGTAATATCAATTAATTTACCGACATTTTGTATATATTAAGAACTTAAAATATGTTGTGACATGCACATTAAAAAGTAGGATAACGGATATGTGTATATTCAAACTTTCGAAATTTATATAACGCAGTAATATGTCACTCTTCATCAGCGCAAATTATGTAACATTTCCATTCCGTGACATGGCATAATTAATTAATGAATTAATAGTCTGCGCCGGGGATGAATACTAATATCAGTAATTTCCTTTTTACCCGCAAACTTAACAAATATTTTGGATAATTTAAAATCGATAATTATTTATTTTAAATAATTGCACAAAATAATACGGTAATACGGTAAACAAAAACAAAAAACGCCAATCAAAAACGGCAACGTAAAAATGACCATTACAAACAAAGTATAAAAAATAATCGATCCACGCGAAAATTCTACGAGTCCGGAGTAGCCGCTGGGCGAGACAATGATTCCTGCCGCCTAATGGAAGAGCAAAAAAAGTCCGTACCCTATATACCGGGTGTTTCCGGCGGAAAATCTATTTAGTGCAAACTCGTGTAGGTGCGTACGACCGGGGTATATAGGGATTTAAGGAAGCGGAATAAACATGCAAATGCCGCGACCACTTTCCATCTTTATCACTTCGCGCCGAATGCTTCCTAAGCCGAGTTAAGACAGTGCCATTCCGCTACGGCGGACTCGCCGAGATTTTTTTAAAGTACAGGTCCAGTAGTGGAACGGTCGTCCAATCCCATTTCGAAGTCAGACGGAATCGCGACGCCCGGTGTCCTCTTCTTGCTCCAGTTTTATTCCGAGACGAGTTCTTTTGCGCCTGCAAGGGAAGAATAACGACGCGCCGGGAACACTCTTTTTCCTCTCGTCGGAACAACTAACTTTCTTTAAGCACGTATATAGAGGAGGAAAATTATCGAAATGCCAGGTCCGAGTTCGCGGATTTCGAATACATCAGACGTCTTGAGAAATCGTCGCGATTTTACGATTCGAGTCTAAGTGGAAGTTATTCCAGCCTTTTGAACTCTGGCGAAACGACAGGAATCGAGTAAACCTCCTATGCCACTATACTGGCGTGGATAATGTCGTTGTTTAGATGTCATAGAGTGACATGTAAATTTCTACAGTGGCATAGGAAGTCCATGTCATTGATGGAAAAATCCTATGCCACTCATGGAATAGAAATGTTATTACACCATAATTGTATTAGATCATTTTAGAATTTTAATGGATTATCATGTGGTCGATGGCCTAAACATTTTAATACTATGCCATAGTTTGTATCAAGAACCATTCATAAAACTTCTATGTCAGTATGTAAATAAGAATGAGATATATCGTTCCATGAGTATATAAGATTATTAAAGGACTGATAATGGCATCGACATAGTGGATATTTTAATAAAAAATACATTAATGTCACGTTATTCATTTAATGACTATGCCATTGATATGGGAAATGGGAAATGTCAAAGTTATATGAATTAGAATTTTCATAAATGGACTGCATTGTCAATTATTTTGACCCTTTATAGGGTCGTGTTGTATTAATGCCAGAGGCGAAAACTGATTGAATTTCAATAACGTCACGTGATTTCTTTTTGGCAATTGATGAACTACCTATGCCATTTGACAAAATGAAAACGTTTGATCATAATTTAAAAATTTTTTTTTTATTTCTTTTTTATTGCAGTGATAACATTCCATTGTTGCAACATGAACCGTCATGACGATTAGAATAATTTACGTTTTGTCATTGTAGTAAATAGTTGGGCCATGTGTCATACTGAGTCATAGTGTATAAATTAATACAATTATATATGTGTACTTTTGACGGAGGTAAATATCGATTAGTTTGAATCATAACCTTAATTTAGTCTATTGCGGATTTCACGTGATGAGACGAAAAGTCCTTTGACTTTTTTTTATTGAATTAAATAATTTTTTTAATGATGCATTTCAACAAGTTCCGTTGAAAAAAAAATGCAATCGCACTGGCGCTTCGATCAAAACCATCAAGTTCAATCTTTTGCTTTGATAATGTGTGTACGGAAAAAACAAATTCGTCCGCTGATTCATAAAAGTTATAGTTTTCCAATCAAGCTTAAACGGATAAAATTAATGTGTGCATTAGGTACATGAACTTTTTCCAATTAATTAACAAAACGGCCGCTGTGAAATGAAAATAATTGTCGAAGAGCGCACTCCGTCGTGATTGTAAGTGAATAACATTTAATATTTGTAATTGTGATGAGGTCTAAATTTAAAATGCATAAAAGAGTAGAACGGGTAAATGTAATTGTTATATCATATTTAACAACTATTAAACGCCTGTATGCAGAGGGGTGTCTATTTTTATCAACAGAAAACAATTACATTTCGGGTCCAATTTTTTATTTTTTTTTTTTTTATTTTTTGAAATGATAGTTTTGATAATGTAGATCAAAAGTGTCACTGGGTACAAAATCCAAAATATTAGAATTTTCGAGTTACAGCCATTTGAAGTGGACATAACTTTCGCATCTCACAGATTGTCGATGACAATTAACAAAAACATTGAAAAATTATGAAAATCGAAGAAAAACGAAAATGAATACCAACAAACAAAAATTAGACAAATTATTTAAGGAAGCGTGTACGTCTATAGGAGCCGAAAAAGGGTCATTTTTTATTTGTGAAAAAAAGTATACATATTCAGGAATATTTTCAATTTTTTTTTATTACAAAATTTCGAAAATTGGTTATATTGTATTAGTAGCCTTTTCGAAGCCACGTAAAAAAAATCCACGAAAACGTTACTTATTGTTACTCGTTTCATCAAAAATCATCTGAAACAAAAAGATCTGAAAGATTATTTATTGAATTAGGTGCTATAATTGAGTCTTTGTCGACTTTGAAAATATCGATTTTTGACAAAATGGCGACCTTATGAGTGTAACGTAAAAAAAGGGAAATGATAAAATTTGACAACAATGATAACCACTGAAGGAAGTTGAAAATATGAGAATATGAGATATAACGATATATGACCATATATATATATACTTATATCAGTAAAAAATCCATATATAATTATATATGGTTATATCTGGAACATGTATGATCCAGATATTATCATATATGATCCAGATATAATTATATCTGATCCATTTTTTCCCCGGAGGTGTTTGAAATGAACTCTTTTATTGCATACACTTTTTTGCATGTAGTAAAAATTGGACAGGATTTCTACCAGGGAGTTATAAGAATGAAATGATAAATTTTAACCATGATCTATGCGTGATAAATTTATAAAAATTCGAGAGTTGCTGGCTCGTCTTTATAACGCTTATCATTAGCGCAAGACGGGCGTTCGATGTAATTCCTTTCGGAACAATTTGTTTAATAAGGTATGATGAACGGTGAAGTTTATACGGTAATTTATGGTTTAACACTCTGCGGCTTTAAGTGTCGCTCGTTTAACTGCATTCATTAGGAAATTGTTCCATAAACGTAGGTTCGGTTAGACGAAAATTTATGAGATCCGCTTAGACCGCATTAAATAATTCGATTATCCCATGAGATAAGACTCGGCTGATAAATAGATCACGTATGTCGAAATGCGATATACCTTAACCCCTTATCTGTCATTTTCTATCGTGGAAAAAAGAAATTAAATCACGAAACGAGGAAGTTTATAAATCGTCAAACAATGAAATGATTAATTTTCTGAATTATGAACGTCGGATGGCTTTTGGCATTCAGTGAAACAACCGAGAATAGTCAGACAATATTCACTAGTGTGAACTTGTCATACGACATTTTTACCCTAGGGCGCGAAATCGAGAAAAGCGCCCGCGGTTTTAAAAAATAATCAATGCCGTGAACAAATGACGAATCAGGAATTACATGATCCGATCGTTTTATATAATTTTGCAAAAATTCAATGTATATTTCCAAATGTGAATTGATCGTCAATTTAAAATGAAAAAAAGAGGATAAATTGATGAAAATATATCTGAAGTTAACGAGGCAGCGCGCCCGTGAAAACGACGAAACTTTCCCCTATTTGCCGGCACCTAATTACATTAAATAATATCTCGGAAAAGTTTGTTTAAAAAAGTGGGCGATAAAAAAACACGAGGAGCGTTCCGGGAGTTAAAACGCAAGTTTTTCTTGACGTATATAATTGCTCGGAAAAATTCCGTAGCCGGGTCACTCGTTTACCCACTACTATATATGCGAATCATAACACGAGCACGTAAGAAAAGGGGGGTAACACGGGGAAAGTGAAGAGGACGACACGCAGCTTGTAGATTAAATGCAATTATTTAAATGCCGTAATTTAACATCCTGGTCAACGCCGCCGGCATATAGTCGGCTTCGCACGTATCGGGCGCACGTGTGCGCCGAATTTGCCTCCGGAAATGCGGCTCTTTCCCTGTTAATTTTCTGGCGTTTTTTGTTTTTTGTTTTTTTTTTTTTGTTTTTTAATACACAATTTTCAAAATGACAAACTCGGCAACAGTTGACGCAAGCAAAATGCTGAATGTTTTCGTTTTTTTACTCTTTACACTTTTTGGGGCGAGTTCAGTTTAATGTTGTTGATATGATGCACGTGGAATGCATTTTTTGGAATCATTTATCTTCGTGCTGTATAAATTCCTTTGAGTGAAATTTCAAAGTAAGAACATTAAGCCACATTTTTTAAAACAGATAAGTGAATTTTCACTTTTTAAAAGTGACATTTTCGTACAATTGTTATAGAGAATTATATCAATTGTACGAAATGTTATAATTATGATAATAGAAGGTGATAATAAAATCTTTCGAAGGATGGGACAATTTTCACTCTTCAAGTGTGAAGTTTCACTCCAGGAATATTAAAAGAATAGTGGTGGTGTCTTTGGTCATAATTTAAAAATAATCACAGCGATGAAAGATTGCTCGGTGTTCGGAGTGATAATGTATACTCGAGACAAGTTGATTGAGTGAGATTTTAAATGATATAAAAATGAAAATTCTACTCCTAAAGTGTGATAGTTTCTTATTTTTGAATTGAAATTAACTGAGACGAAATAAAAATATATTCAAATTTATTTATACGCCTTTGAAAAAGAAGTCATTTGTTTTCTTCTATATGTAATACAATCTATTATAAGAAATATATATATAGTCACAAAGATATGTATAAATTCAAACGAAAAGTTGAGAAAAATTATGGAAATTGAGGAAAGTTATGGAAAATTGAGAAAAGTTATGGAAAGTTGAGAAAAAATATGGAACATTCAAAAAATTATGGAAAATTGAGAAAAATTATGGAAAATTCAGAAGAGTTATGGAAAATTGAGAAAAATTATGAAAAATTGAGAAAAATTATGGAAAATTGAGAAAAGTGATGGAATGTTGAGAAAAAAATTGTGATGTTGAAAGTAATATAATGAAAAGTGGATAAATATGATTTAAATGTTTATAAAATAATTCATTAAGTTTAAAAAATTAACAACTGAACATTTGCCAAAAACAATTGGAAAATGTCTACGTAAAAAATTTTTTGAAAATATTGCAAGACTTGATAAAAGTTTATAAATATCAAAACATAAAAAAAATGTACCTTCTGTACTGTTAGTAAATTCCTATAATTTTGAAAATATCTCAAGTGAAAACATTGGCAGCATATGACCAAAAGTACGAGGGACCAATTGGAAATAAAAGTATATAAAATACAAAACAATGTTAGCAAAAATACAAATTTTTTTGATGTACACGTACATTTCCCGAAGTTTTTGAGAATCGTATCCAAATAGACATGAACGACGTTGGTTGCTTGTAATTTTGAGAATTGTCAAAAACAGTGGACTATTATCAAATTTACATTGGATCATCAATACACAAAAGATGGTAAAATCACCGATAATTCCTTCAATTTCAAAGAGATTGAAAAAAAAATTACAACAACAAGTAAATTGTAAAACAGAAAATAAACTGAAAAACAAAAATAATTGAAATTTTTTTAATAGTGGTCCATTACTTTCTAAAGTCATGGAAATTGTAACGCGACAAATATTTCTAAAAAATTGATCAAAATGTAGTAAAATTTGAAAAATAGTGAAATAGCATATTATTCAGAAAGTGTCTTTTTTACGCCAGATTAACGGAAATAAATAAATAAATAAATAAATAAATAAATAAATAAATAAATAAATAAATAAATAAATAAATAAATAAATAAATAAATAAATAAATAAATAAATAAAAATAAATAAATAAATAAATAAATAAATAAATAAATAAATAAATAAATAAATAAATAAATATATAAATAAATAAATATATAAATGTGTCTACGAATTTTACGCACAGAAAAGTATATAAAAATTATAATTAAATTAATTATTTGCTAAAGAGAAAGAAATATGTATCAAAATATTTATAAAAGTGTATAAAAATAATAATATATTATGATAGATAATAAAAACTGTTTTTCTTTTTTAATATATAAACTATTGAACTTCACTAATTAATCCATCTGACTTATTTACGATTATATTAATTTGATCTTGAATGTATTAAACACGAAATCAAGAAAGTAATATATCTCTTCAAAAAGTATGCTACCCCAACGGTAGATATTAAATTGATTTAGCTCTTACTGGAAAATTCTTCCCGTTGTAGAAAATAAACTTGAAAGGTCCAGGCGTCCGTACGCAATAAAAAAAAAAGTAATTGAATCGGTATAGGAGGGCACGTGAAAATAAAACAAACTAAAGGAAAACTCATCAAAAAGTACCTCCTTGTCGCCTATACATATATATATACGCCAACATTCGCCAGCCAATTAATCCAATAACCGTAAAATCAATCTCGTCCACCAAGTGGCGTAATCGCAGAGTGGAATCTCCATTCCGAAATTGACGGGGGATACGCACCAAAACGATATTCAAATGTATTGTAATGACTTAAGTGAGTTCGAAAATTGTAATTGCGTTTGCGCCACCGCGCCGCTGCCAGGATTGGACGCATTACGGAAGCAATTACCTTAGTTAATTAACGAATTTACAATTGCGACATCAGTTTGGTGGCCGCGTAAATCTGTCGGGTTAGCCACGTGGCCGTCGTATACGATATGGCTATCAAGCCTGTCGTTAACAAGGCGTCGATGTGGATCGTTCTACAATGCTCGAGATTTCAAATTTAACTGATTAATCGCATACTTTCTTGTACCGACTCGTGTCCTAGATTCGTCTGTAATCTTTGAGGTTACGTTGCGAAATCACTCGTCGATCCCCTTTGATCGGAGAATCTCTGTGTGACGGTGATTGGTAGAGTATTCCTTACTCAAGAGAGTAAACATCTTTCATTCATTCATCAAACACTGAACATTAGTACACTGAAAAACATTAATACAATGAAATTGGTATAACTAAATTAATACCAGAAACATCCAGACATCAGTATCGCAATCGTCTTCTGTAACCTTCACATTTATCGAAATGTGTTATAAATCGCAGCGGAATTTCAGCCCTTTCAAAAATACGTTTCCGTTCCATCTCTTATTGCATCATCTCGATGGCGATTCGTCAAAAAGTAGGCATCAGGTTGAATCGATGAGAATTTTGAATCGTGACCGATGTCGAATGGAAGCATGTTCGATTTTCCGGGCCCCAAGAGCCCTATATGAATAGAGGCCAGGGCCACCTGAAACCCAGCCGTGATGCGGGAAAGTGGAACGCGACGTCTCATCCATAATCCAACGAAACTACGTGTATTTCAAATGTTTTTTTTTTTAAATGAATACATTTTACGCTTATTGAAAAGCTCTCATGGACATTCATCGAATACGAAAATTGGACGATTCTTCGACCTTTGAATGTTTTATTGTTAGTTTGATGAATGAATACTAATTGGATATTGCTCGACTCTTGCAGTTGGGTTACGTCGTTGATTGGATGATGTTTGCGGGACCAGTCACGATTACCAGCATCACTCCGAGAAGCCAGTGTCTTTAAAGACTCGTCAATTTCACATTTATAAAAAGGAAAGAAAAGAAACGGCATGACGCTACCGTAAAGCTATAGCGCATCACTGGTTTCGTAAATATTTATGAAAAAACATTTTGGTGAGAAACTTTCAGCCCGCAACTTGGCCAATTTCGCGAATTTTTAAATAAAACTTTGAAAAACTACAGTTAGCGCACATGACACATAAAATGTTTTCAGAAACTCGATTTTTTGACCTACTTAGACGCATGTAGCGCCCTAACAAGATTCAGAAGTGAAGTAAAGTTTGGACTTGGCACATTGAGAACCACTACGCATGTAGATGTAGGCGCTTTAAAAGTCACATCCCGCGAAAAGTTGCGACAACTTCGAGCGACGGGATGAATGTAAATAGTTAAATGTTGACGTTACTTATGTACATTATCGTATGTTTGGAAGGGTACGTTTTTTTTATCAAAGTTCGTCAAAGTTACGTTGTTACGGAAAATCTGTATGCGTACGTCGATTTCTTTGACGGACGGAACTGTAATGATCGACGTATACTTGTAATCTCGAGTTCGATGTGCCAAAGGTCATATGCAATGTGGCTGGATGTAATGGGATTTAACAACATCAGCATTTATTGACTGAAACCTGTACGTCGTACTTGATCAACATTATCAACAACATCGACATGTTTTTTAGGTATTGACATCAGAATCATTACTGATATTGTTGTTAAAGCCATCATCATTGTCAACCGTATCATCATCATGATCACAAACATCATTGATGATCATTTTATCGGGGACAACAATGACAATGATGAACGACAAAATCACCACGTCTGTACCCGACAATAGCGTCGATAATGACAAGTGACGTAGCTAATGCTGATGTTATCGCAACTAAAAATTGCATTTTAACATTCCCCAAATTCCCAAGCACCGATGGAATCATGAAACCGCCGCGAATGAGAATTCCTTTCTGTCGTTCATATAGGGACACCGCTCTTGCCGGAAACTCGACAGTCCGAATTCTGGCATACACAAACGGAATCGTAGAATGCACTGTGGAAGATAAAATCGTTAATGCCCTCGCATTTTCCATCGATTCTCATCCCTCTTGTGTTCGTTCGGCCGATTTCGCTCGGAGGGTATCTCTTCGGTGCAGTACCAGAAAAAAAAAGAAGGGTGGAGAAACAAAATCCCCGTTTCGACATTCGGCGAGCCCGCATGGCGCGTCATAGCGCGAAAATTCATCTCGAAATCAATGTCGGCCCTTGATAACAAAAACGTCCCGTCGAATTCCCACAGCGGATGCATGCCCTTTGACGTTTGAGAAATCGTTCAATTATAGATTTCTAAAGGCTTTCTATAACTTTGTGTGTTTTCTTTTTTACGAATGTTTTTGATACGAATAATCGTATATTTTCGATGAATCGTTATTGTTTTCGTTACATCTGGGATATAATGGCTGCTCGTTCTTATTACTAGAGCCATTATCGGTATCATGAACTTCCTATGAAGTCGTTTTTTCCATTTCATTGTGGTTATCAGGGCCGCAAAAAAGCTTTGTCATTGAATTCATCCTTGATATTGTTGATGTCTTCGATGTTGTCATAATTTTCCAATTCGTCTCCTTTCTTGCAAGTGGCGGGGGCTTACATAACGTGCTATATTTGCTCGAAGGGTACAGTTATCAGTTTCTGTCGCTATAGAATAGGGCAATGATGAGGATGCAGAACGACGACAACACGACTAACAAAGTCGAAAACGACGATGTGACGATATCAAAATGAGAAGAAGAACAACGACGATATCATGAAGGAGTAGAGCAATGGCAAAGAGTTTATGTCAGCGCAAAAGCAAGATGATTGACAAGGTTGTCATGATAGGACCACTGTAGAAAATTAATGAGATATGAATCAATGGTCCAACCTACACTACTAGCCATAATAGCTCAGCCATCGCTTTCTTTTAGAAACTATGATCCAAAGATAGATGACGTGGAGTAAACGCGACGGTCCTACCATGACGACCCATGGCCTACAGAGGGATCGTGGTTGCGTACAGTTTGTCATTGTTCCGGTTCCATATTGTCAAGTTCAAAAACATCTTCGCGGACAAAAAGAAAACCCACTAAAATAGTTGGGTAGCATCATTAAGTTTATTCTCAAAGTAAACGAAAAGGAATCGTTCATTTCTGACACAACGACATTGTGCAAGGACGTAGTTCTGTTTTTCCATTAGCATCCGCGAAAATCGAGGGACGCGGACAAAAGATGCTCTAGGGTTGCTGGTGTATGCTTGTATATATGCCGATAGACGAAGTCGCAACGGGGCGCAGGGCGTGTCGTGGACAGAAGAGAAACTGAGGGACGCAGAAAGAGGGAGAAGCAAAGAGTGAGAAAGGGAGAGGACGGAGAGAGGAATACACCGCGACTGCACGACGCCCTGGGTTGATTGGGGAACAGTGAAATGTATTCATGTATGCATATGAATTCTGGCAGGGACGAGGGAGTAGGAGTAGGGCGACACCGGGACGAGAAGGCGGGAGCGGAAGCTTGGGAATATATACGAAGATGACTGTGGGCCAACATCGCTCCCGGTGTTGAAAAACATCTTAATTGAACTTCGTGCATCTCCCCCCACCCCCTCCCTCACGCTCCACCATTCCCGTCGTTGCGAATTGTTTTTGTCCTCTATAAACGCGTAGAAATTTCGCCGCGCCCTCGATGGAGTTTCGGGCTTTTTGAAAATTAATTTATGATTCGTCGCACAAAAACTTGGTGACAGCGGTTGGATTGATGATAGAGGGAAATGACGACTTGTAATGTAGACGGCATTTGCACGTGGTCCGGGTTATCCGTTATTTATGCGTTAATTGATAAGAATGTGTCATTAAATAAATAAATATACAGGGTGTCCCAGAACTGGAGGTCCTTTACCAAAATTCGATCCGACGCATAGAATTAGAATGGCGAGCAATTAAAGATTAGAAAAAAAATTACTGTTTTTGCAATAACTCGGCTCATTTTCAACCTATATTAACGAGTAATGGCTCATTTTAAAGATTTTTCCAAGCCCAACAATTCCCCTTTAAGAGCATATTATCTGAGATGAATATTTCGCTAGTTATGGCCTCATAAAGGGAAAAAATTGCCTTTTTTGCGGTTTTTTGCATCTAACTCATTCCGGTAAATAGCTAGCGAAATATCATATAAAGGAAGTTGTAGAGTTTGAAAAGACAAAGAATTTGCACCCTCACACGTTTCGTTTCGATAAAAATTGAGTTCGTGGGGAGACGTTAAATCTCATAAAATTAATGAAAAACGCGCTCCATCAATGTCAAATCCGTTTTCGTCAATTTTTTCAGATTTAACGGCTCCTCATGGACTTAATTTTTATCGAAACAAAACATGTGAGGGTGCAAATTCTTGGTCTTTTCAAGCTCTATAACTTTGTTTATATGATATTTCGCTAGCTATTTACCGGAATGAGTTAGATGCAAAAAACCGCGAAAAAAAGGCAATTTTTTCCCGTTATGAGGCCATAACTAGGGAAATATTCATCTCAGATAATATGCTCTTAAAGGGGAATGGTTGGGCTTGAAAAAATCTTTAAAATGCGCCCTCATTCGTTAATATAGGTTGAAAATGAGCCGAGTTATTGCAAAAACAGTAATTTTTTTTCTAAACTTCAATTGCTCGCCATTCAAATTCGATGCGTCGGATCGAATTTTGGTAAAGGACTTTTTGATTTCAAATTTCACGAAGAATCGACTCCTGAAATTATATCCTCCAGTTCTGGGACACCCTGTATAGATATGTAAGTGAATAAATGCACTTGCTGGTTTGATTATGGCGACGCATTACTTTCAGTAGACCCTTGTTGACCATGCTATTATAACTGAATGGGGGGCCAACGTCTAAATCGGTGACACAGCAAACGTTCCAAGATGGGCCCTCATCGCAATGCTTTCAAATAGACTGCAAGGGCCAACAATTAAGAATAATTCTCTATCGTGTTATTAAACTTGCAAACAAAATTTGTGTATAACAATAAAAGATTTAAAAAATATCAAAACACCAAGTAAAGCGACAAATTTGCTATACATTTCGCATCGAGTGAAATACTTTCGTGTTTAATTGCATTATACGCGAATAATTTGCGGCGAGTACCGCGCATTTCCACTCGATCGACGTATTAAAGGCAAATCAATGTCCGCTAATCAATGGGAAAGTTTTCTACTTGGATGCACGATTTAGTTGGGAGCAGTTCCAACGTTTCGTGTTTGAGCAGAATGCGGGATTCCCAGAAAACACTCGCAATTGGACGATCTTAAAAATGCCATTTACGTACAATTTACGCCGATGAAATTTACATCATGGTTATTTATTACATAAATGTTACATTAATGTTACATAATTGTTACATTGTGGTTGACGTGGTATTTTCCCATTATTATATGTGGTCCATTCAATTATTTGAAATGTTTTCCAACTTTCTTTAAATGTAATTTCTCTACACTGAAAAAAAAGTATTTTTAGAGGAACTATTTCTACGGTTAACCATAAAAATGGTCGCGTCAACCAGGAGAATGGTTTCGTCAAGGATGTACGTTTGTCCCAACAATACCTGCTTTTGCGCGTATATACAGATTTCATTTCTGTACAGCTGGAAAGTGAAAATTTCCATATTTGCGCTTCATTCAGGCTCACCCGGTATATTAGATAAATATGTACGAGTAATGTTGCGAAATTATATAAACGAAATAAAAATTTAGTCGGGACCACTCGGAAAAGTGCATGTATCGTCGTTTATTACTCTGAGAAAAATCAAAGTTTCTATAGAGATGGGAAAGTTCGACGAGTTCCGTTGGAGTATTGACATGTCTCGCCGTAGTTTGAAGGGGGGGCGAAAAAACGAATGCGGCTATATAGCACGTACTGCAACGTAAATTTACATGCAGCACAGATCACTGCATAGTAAACATTCCAGAAGAGTATACGTCGAAGTTTCTCTACCACTAGAATTCTGTTCTACATCACTGTGCGAAACTTAACACGCGATGAGGTGGGCTGCGACGCATTATGTTATTCGGAAAATATATACACGTCGACGCCTTTTAAGGGGGCTAAAAAACTGTAAATGTGGCGGAATTCACATCGACTTTATATTAAGTATTAAAAAGAATGACCGTAATAATGAAGTTTAAAGTTTCTATATTTTATGTTCTTTCATCGATCTGTAGTATCCATAACTTTCAATAGGTGGCGTCTCTGTACCCGCAAGTGCGAAGAGCTTCGAGTTTTTACAGTGAGATCTGAATCAGTTCAGAATTGCGTATACGCGGGTTGAGTATTGTTGTAGTAAATTACGTTCTTTCGTCACAGTAGGCGCAAAGTGCCAGTTTTGTGCTTCGTTTTCGGGGCACAAAATATGACATTGCGCACACGTATATAGGCGCAAAATGAAAGAGGTATAATTTAACATCAATGTATGTTCGGAATCGTTCGAATCCATCAGTAATGCTTCTATACGCGTCTATCGCGACAAAAACTAATGTTGGCTTAGCGGGCGAAAAATGTGATTTTGCTCCCTAGATACGAAAAATACTATTAAATTATTATTATTTTTGCGTTTAAAATTTTCAATTGATCATTTGGTCATTTTAATCACATACTTGATGGGCATCAACATTTTTTCATACACGAACACGATCATTTATCATAAAATATTAAAGTCAGAATTAGAATTAAAATTAATTGAATTGAGAAAGTTGTACACTTATTTCGAAGGTATAGAACCTCGAATGATTTGATCAGGAGCTCAAATTGACGATTAAACTTACTAATGACTAAATTGAAGTTTCACTAACTCAACTAAATCTTTCCGATCCAATAAATTCCGTAAGAAAATCATTATCTCGACTATATATATAGATAACATATAGAAAATATATAGAAAGCGCAATTTTCTGTAAAGTTGATAACGTTCACTCATCGATCGTTGATGGAATTCTGCAAAAGTTGCACAATAGTCGAACGTTTTATAATCGTTTATAGACGGCGCAGTATTATTCTTTGGCTCAGCATTTCACGCGATCACGCCGGGGCGATAAAGGCCATCGGCGGTGATTGCGCCTGTATACGTGTAATCGATAATAAGTGATTATAACGGGTGTACGTCTGCAGCAACTGGTGTCAATTTCAAGTTCATCGGAAAACTTTCAACGTGCAAGGAATATTTCAACGGTAAAATTATCGTCTCCGGAGAATAAAGCCCCGGGGCACTTGTAGCGTGATTGAAAGCACTTTGACTCGCAAGACTCACTTAGCATAGTACATCATGAAAGTAAAGTCAGATAAATATTCAGTCTTCAACCTCCGAAACCATACTTAAAGAAATTTCGGCTCGGGAGATTTTAATAATAAGTTGCGGGGCTTTTGTCGGGAATTTTCGCTTCAAATCGTTATTTGACTGACTTTGATCAAAGTTTGTTTGCAATTTTTTTTTTGAATGTCGACAAATTAAGACATTTTTTTTAATTTGTAATTTTGCGAAAATCGTGACGCGAACGACGAAAAAAAAATTTCAGAGTCATGCGGCGTCAGTTCGAGACGACGCACGAATAAAACAAGGCGCCCCCAATAAACACAGTGGAGCAATAACAATTACTCGATTGTCGTAACGAACTGCAACTGTTGTTGCGTAATTTTGATGATGTTCTAGAGCGGCCTCCGGAACGACGCAAATATTACGTAACGCAGAGGCTACAACTGGAACGTAAAAATGTAGTGAAATTAACGTCCGTACGGAATTGAATTGAATGCGCTTAAAGATTGCGCGTTGAAATGAAATTGAAAATTATTGCATGGTACGAAAGAAGAATTGATTATGATATTTATTTTGTTACGATAAACCTTGGTAATTAATATTCCAAGTATAGAAAATCTGGTTAATAAATGTTTTTTTTTTTTGTTATAGTTTACACATTTATTTTAAGACACTTCATTACTTCTATTATATATTCGATTATTTGTGTGTTTTTAGATGTAGTAAAATGTCTTTTGTTCATTAACATTATTTTTTTTGTCCATTCCTATATTCTTCACATTTTTGTCCCTATTTTTCTTTTATTTTTAGTTCGATATTCAATCATGGATTTTGGAAAGTGTCATTCATGCATTTAATCCATTATTCATTGATTGATATTGCTTTCATTTTTCAGTTATTTTTATTCATTTGTCTGTTCTTTTTCCCTTCTTTAATTTATTCATGCATTCATTCGTTCGTTGAATTGATTTTGAAATTTTTTCATGTATTTATTCATTCATTAATTCAAGCAATCGAACGTTCATTCGATATTTATTTATCTATTTTTTTCCCTTCCTGTTTTTTATTATTCATTGAATATTTTCCTTGTTTCATATTTTTCATTAATTGTTTCTTTTCTTTTGATTTACAGCGAGTTTTTATATTTTTTTTTCTTTGTTCATCTTTACATTTTCTCCAATTACTTCGCCTGACGCAAGGCGGGCGAAGTATTGAATTTACCAAAAAAAAATTTTCTGAAATCTATTCGACCGATTTTTAAAATTGACCACTCATTCTCTTCGTCTATTCCTGGACAACATGAAGGTCTTTTTTTTATTACCATGTAAAAATTAAATCGGGTCGAAGGCAGGGGTTGAAGACATGAAAGTCGAAATGTCCGACATGTCGTACGTACGTACGTGTGTACTACAAATAACTCACGAACGAATAAACAGAATATCTTCCCTAGTATAGAAATTTGTCCATTTTTTTCTTACACTATCCATTTCGCCTATACCTTTAACATGGTAAATATCTAAATTGTCTAAGAATTGGCTAAGAAATGTTTTC
>JAPYZR010002783.1:0-15854 GCA_030522945.1 Trichopria nigra
GCGATATTTAAATTCAGAGAAAGTGGCGCAGTTTCTGGTATTCACATCGAGATTATTCCAGATTCGTGTCAATCGCGGTATCGGATGATAAAATGTATACTTATACCTGCAGACGGTATTATACGCATCGCTTGCTGCAAGACTAATCTTTGAACTCCGCTAAGCACAAGAGGCGAGGAAGGAGGAGGGAGAAGAGTAACAACTTCGTTAAAAGACCTTGGTACATCTGATCCGGATGTTAGGAGTTTGTAAGGGTGCCTTGTACCCAGAATGTTGAAAACCTAAATATGGATAGTAAGTTAAACACGACACTACCCCAAGCGGATATGGCTTTATAGCCTAATGAATAAAGAGTTGCCATCCCCTGCAGGTAGCACAGAACTGCTATGGAGACCCGGTCGAAAAGCCCCGACTGGGTCACCACAGCGAAGAGAGGTACAATGAAGAAGCAAGGAAAGAACATAGAGAAGAAGATGAAGGAGAAAGATGAAGAGAAGAAAAACACAAAGGAGAAGGTAAAGGAGAAAAACGCGGGCAGAAGCATCGAAATGGGAATGTCGGGCAGTGAAATAGAGAGATGCCCAAGCCTAAGATTGGGCTACGGCCACGTAGCCCCGATGCCATCAAGACTAAGGCATCGGACGGAGTTCTGTATGTCGACATTCTCAGAAAGATAAGATCCATTGAGCACCTCCAAACCATGGTAGCAAAGGTGATGAGCATCATGCGAACTACAGCAGGAGATTTGCTCTTGGAGATGGGAAGGACTGTTGTCTGCACCCTAAATCTGCAGAATATGGTTGCGTCGACCCTAAATAACTAAATGAGTCAGCTGATCATGTCAAAATCCTGAAGCATAAGGAAATCCTGAACATCATGGACATGGACTGCGGAGGAAGTGGTGCAAGCCGTCACTACGTCAGTGACCATCCCAGGAGTGGTGACCACACAGGACATTAAGATCAGGAAGTCAAATTCAATGCTAGTTTTTTCAAGTATTTTCCACGACATGTAAAATATGGTGTACATGTGGCGAGAGTTTGATACCGAGGGCCGTGATTTTCTTTTTTTTTTTGTTTTTTTTTTTTTGGCAGCCAAAAGTAGCAAAAACGTTGCTGGAAAGGGAAAGCTTAGGATAGGCCGGGTCAACTGCAGGGTGCGACTGTAGCAAGCACCCTCGCTTTGCTATCGATGCTACGAATGCGGTTGATCGGTCGACGCAATGCTTCTGATATCACAAACGGTAGTGAAAGGAACAACCGAGGAGAGAGCTCAAAGCCTCTCTCAAGACATAACAACGGCTTGCGATGCCTCCATGGTAGCGAAGTCCAACCCTCGCGGCCGGCGGCCGATATAACGAGGATATCGCTCGCAGCTGAGAGCTCGAATACTGATGCATCAGAGAGCCCTTCACAAGCCGCGATGCCAAGAGCTACCCGAGGCCTATGAAATAAAGAGGAAGGAACTTCAAGCTGCTGTTAAATCAGCGAAGAGAAAGTGCTGGCAGGACTTCTGTGAGGAAGTAAATCGAGACCCTTGGGGCCGACCATATAAAATGGTTATGAACAAGATCAAGCCCCGGGGAATTAATGCTCCAACGTGCCCGTCATTCCTCGACAGGGTAGTCAGTTATCTGGTCCCCGAACAACGATATCGACCAGTCGGCACTGGTTTGATAGTAACTTGTGGTGCAGTCGCGCCGCCAATCGTCACTGAAGCCGTACTGAGGACGGCTGCTGAACGGATCCCCTTCCGAAAGGCCCCGGGGATGAACGGAATTCCTGGTCTAGCAGTAAAATCCGCAGCGCTGAACGTACCTGATATCTTTTTGCCTACATTTTGGTGTTGTTGCACAAGGAAAAGAAAGCCCTCGTCGATTCATCCTCGTACCGGCCACTCTACATGCTGGATATCCTCGGAAAGCTATACGAGCAGGTAATATCTACTAAACTAGACGCAGCCATTCAAAAAGCTGGAGGTCTCTCCGACAACCAGTTCGGCTTCAGGAAGGGTAGCTCAACCATTGATGCAATCAGCCAAGTAAAGCCTCGGATGCCATCAGCGGCAGCCGGAATACAAGGCAGATTTGTGCCATCATCGCACGTGATATCCGGAATACCTTCAACTCTGCGAGATGGGATTGCATCATGCTGGCCCTACAACATCTAAAGGTAGCGTTCTGCCTTTACGATACCGATAACGGCCGACGCTCCTATAAAATCACAGGAGAAATGCCGCGGGGCTAGGTGCTGGGACCTCTGCTCTGGAAAGTATATTGACGCCTTTATTACTCTCCGACGTCCTTCATCTTGTCGCCCTTCCTCGTCATTATTTCGTCGCGCTTACTTCTGCACTCGCCGTCTCTCTGAAAACTGACATGCCCCCATGAATTATAGGAAATAGATGTTGTGGAATAAAGAGAGAGTTGAGAAGTATAGAGAATAAAAGAACAGCTTACTAAAATTAAGAAAGAATACAGTTTCGGCTTATCGTCTTGGCACAAGTCTAATCGTCCGTTTTGTTGACATTCAACACACTTCTACTCCTTTTCTCCAGCGGTTCATCGCTATGAGCTGCAGACGAACATCTTCGAAATTACGTGATCGCGGCATCAACGGGCTCTACAGTCTTATTTCGCACAAGCTGACCGTCGCGGAGGTCCCCGATGCGATTCTCATCATGGTAATTGTTTGCTTTAATGAAAAACAATAATGTTACTCAGACGCTCGCATCCTTTGTAGGCTCAGCCACGCTTGGCTCTGAACGCTGCCCGGCACCACTGTGTGACGTACTGATCAATAGTGATACGACGGAAATTGCCCTGGGATCGGTAGTACTTGGATAATATAAGGCTTCTTCAATTTTCCTATGCCAATTCACACACGAACATGGGTACAAAGGGGATAAAGTCGGTTATATAGTTATGTGACTGTCCTATGTGCTATGTTCGGACCACAGAGTTGACACTGCTAATACTTCGTTGTGGAAATCTGTGTCACTACTTCTGAGGATCAAAAATTGGCGATGAACTATCCCACTCCCTCTATATCTTTCGTTTATTCCTCTCTCGCGGCCACCATAAGTAAAAGTAATGGCATTTTTTGTATGATAGGGTTGAAAAGAATATAAGCAGAAACACTGGCTTTCTGCATGGTAGTAGGAGGTACCCAAAGTATGATAGCGCTGATGTACGGATTTGTTTCTCGTCGTCGAAAAGTTGAAATACATGAGCCTGAAGTGCAGGTCCCGTGGTTTAAACCATTCAGTAACCGACCCATCAGTCATCCCTACGACACAGTTGCGGACATTTCAGAAGAGTACGGTACTCCTATCGTACTTCTAATGTGCGTTTAATTTAAGCTTCACATACGTCTCAAAAACGCTCCTATTTTTACCAGGGAACCTCTATAATATGTTATGGAACACTAATTGGAGTTGATACCATCGAAACTACAAGAGCCGATAAGCTTCTTCGCGGCGTGTCTGTAGGACAGTGACACTGAGAACGTAAAACAAAAGCTGAACAATGGCTAATTAAATTAAACTAAACCTATACTCACATTAATATGTTGATATCCAGCTATAGGTGACATAATAATATAATAATCGAGGGTGACTTGCTCTTTCTTAATAAAGGCAAAGCTTCTTTCATGAGTAAAAATGTACTGTTTAAGCGTTAAAAGTTATAATATATATGTATGTATTTGTAAAATCGGACTTTTGTTTAGAGCGAAAGGCATAATGAAATTGCAACATTGCTGTAATTTCAAATCAGTAAAGATGGACGGCTAGGGAGAAATTTGTATAGTGATATTTTACTCGTGTTCCAGTGAAAACGCTTCAGAGTAAATTTTATCCATGGAGCACTGTGGCTGGCCGGCCTGCTCCCTATATGTGTACATATACATAGGTAGCAGAGGTATACCGTGTGTACCTTTGAATGTTTTTTTCAACCGATTGCATGTATATCATATATAGAATTCAGTTATTCAGTAATTCAGTTCAATTACATCAATCGTTTTAGCCTTTACCCGGTGATCTGTGCATATACCGTGCATATAAATATATATTACGCTTATTGTAGTTTTCATATAATTTTCATTATGTTGGTTGAAGATATTAGCAAATTTTTAATAGACTTGGAAACAGCTGAGTTAGAAGTAACAATAATCATATTTACATATAATTGAAAATATCTCAGATTTCTGTGATGTTTATTATTTATTACATTTTGTTATAGGCTCAAGAAGATAGTTTATCAGGACAGGCCTATTCGCAAATGCTCTCTATATATCTTTATAAAAATGAATTGTAAGCAAAAATTGACTTTGGCACAAACAATATTTTCTTCTAATAAACTGTAGAACAATTTAACATTATTTTAATAAGTATAAAGTGTTCAACAGTTTTGATATAGGAGTCGTAAAAGTTGTACACTTTGATATGATCGCAATTTGACATGTGTATTTATTTTCATTTGTCATAAGATCTATTATAAGATGACAAGAATAAGTAGTTTAAATCAAGATTTGTAGTTATCATTAAAGTTTTTATATTGTTGGGAATAAAATAAAGTTTAATTAAGTTTGTAATAATATATTAATTAGCTCTATTTCACATAAACTGTATATTAAGTTGAAAACTTGTCGCAAACTATCAAATATATTTACTTTTTCTTTAGGTTAGGGTATTTTATTTTTACCATTCAATGTGCAAAATCCAACAATATTGAATTCATGTATTAACTTTCAAATAAGTCATGACGTTTATTTAGTATATTACGTAAGGTAAAAAAAAAAGTACTCAAAATAATTAAGATATTTTACTAAGTCTCTTAACAATTTTAAGCATTTTAAAATATATGTAGTACATAATTTAAACTAGTGTAAGTTTGAAAAAAATAACAAATTGATCATCATTCAAATAAATGAGAATAAATATTAATTAATTTTGAATACATTAGATTTCATGTTTTTATTCAATTCAGTTATATTATAGTATTTTTATCTATATTTAATACCATAGGTGCCTTGCCAAATGTTTATGGAAGAGGATACCACAGAGTATTAAAACTAGTCACCAAGAATTGAGTCAGATATGGAATGTAGGAATCAAAATGTGGCAGAGAGATTGGCCAGCTATTCACACTGCTTTAAATGTGGAATGGAATGCTGATGTTGCAAATATTATGAATGCACTTAAAGGTATAGTATAACTCATGATTATGTTATGTTGCAGGAAATCTCGCCCTTTACAGTTACTTAAGTAATTCAAATATATTAATGCAATGTTGTGATTTATAAGTATATTGTTGGTCATGTGATAAAATTTTATGGTAGCTGTCGCATGTGACAAAGCAAGGTATTTCAATGGAATTAATATCTTTTAAACTTGTTCTAGTTTAAAAATCACCAATTTATGTAACCTTATCAAACTACAGTAGAGCCTCGATAAGATGACACCTTCGGTTCCCAGCCCTCCCCTCAATCACCGTTAAGATGACACCTGAGGGAAGCTGAACACTTCCCCTTCCCTACATACCTCCAGCTCGATACGCGCCTGAGCATGGACCCATTTTCTTTATGCTATATCACGAGCCTGGCAGAAAGTATGCGATGGTGGGAATGAGGGGAGAGGCTTCAATGTCATGTTATTGGGGTAGACAGGTGGCATCTTAGTGAGGTGTCATCTTATCGAGGTTCTACAGTACTATAAAAAAAAAAGGATTCAATTGTATAAGAGAACCATTATCGGGATCATATCAAATTACACCATCTATTTCATTTAACGAGGAATTGTATATTTTTTCCATTTTTTTTTTTAAATCTATCTAAATATACAAATCCTAACCTAATATATTTTAGTAGGATGAATTGAATGTCGAAAATCTGCAAACAGGTTTATAGTCAATATCTAACACCAAAACTCTGAAGTGGTAATTTTCATGTTTATAAATGTTTTAAATTTTATTTAATTTTGAGAATCATTTAGATTTATTATCGGGGCATTACAAACTCCAACTTAATGAAGCGCAAGAAATTTTTTATATACACTGCTATTAAATGAATTTATTATTATATTTTTTAATTTGTTTAACTGGCTCCATTTTGATCAAAATGTTTAAAAAATTAAGTTTTTTTTTTCTTACTTACTTAATGATGGAAATAAATGTTATGTATGTTTCCTTTTGATTCCTTATTGCAACCACGATTTTGTGATGCCACAAAGAACGAAGACTTATAAATCTCACATTAAAGTATTTCTTACATTTCAACGAATAACATTTTCTATTATATTAAATTCTCCTTTATTCGTTTTTATGCAATTGCTTAATTTGTGTTTAATTTAAACTAATGTTTCAGAGAATGTTCGCGAACGTGCCATGTTATTAATTGCAGATGCATATTCGTCCCTTGATCTTTCAACAGTAGCTGCCATGACAGGTCTGACAGTCGAGCAAGCACGAGAGGCTGCAACAAATAGGGGATGGACGGTTGATGGTAGCATGGCTCAACCCTGTAAAAATGTTGAGAAACCAAACTTTCCAGTCCACAGTAAACTTGCAGAAGAACAATTATTTAAACTCACAGAGTTCGTCTCGTTTTTGGAGAATTGAAGTTAATATTAACACGTTAAAATTAAAAACTTAAAATAATAATTTATTACTTGATATTGACTAAACTGTACAATCTAATTCTATTAATTGAAGAAATAAATCGATATACTCAAGTTTACATCAAAATTGTTGAATCATTTGCTTGCAATGAAATTTCCAGTTATAAATAAACAAGAATTTTCAAACGATTGCGCTTTGACTATGCATCGGACAGTGTCATGTGGGATGAAAACAATAAATCATTTAAGAATGAATGATAAGTATATTTATCCAATGAGTATTAAATAGGAAGTTTTGTGTGAAGAAAATTAGCAAATGAATCCGCGTCAGTCACATACGCATCTATATTTAGATAATGAAATTATGATTTTGCGAGTATTTTTAAAATGTCAGTTTCGCTTTCGAAATGCTATAACACAATTCGTAGTCGACATTGAATATATTTACGTTGCCATGCATGGTAAATTTCAGCGAAATCGCAACTGCTGAATAATTGAAACGATACTGTCGAAAAGCAATTGCGACGTAACGTTATCAAGATGTATTAATATTAGAACTGGAGTCCGTTAACATGCTGTATCATAGTTAATACAATTAACTGAATAACTCAAATTTCCACGCATTTACGCCTTATGTATTCTTAACATACGTAAATACTATTTTATTATTTACTTTAATACAATACTTTTAATATACAAAAGACATAAGATCACCAGTTGTAAGTCAGTGTCCTATTGTTTACCATACAATAAAGAAACACATATTACGAACAATAAGTTACAGAAAATTAAAAAAATACGAACAAAAGTTCAAACATTCTTAAAGAATGATACTACAAGTTCTACTTTTTGATTACATTTTTCAATGCAGCCCGTCGACTTCGCGACTCGGATGCCACTGAGCCAGTCTCTGACTGGATAGTCACACTCACACACATAAACATTAAAAAAAGATTCCGTAAAAAAAATTAAGACCCTAAACGTTCACGAAAGTCAGTACTTAAAGTCATCAACATCGTTGTGGAAAATTGAGATTGGTGGTTACGCGCTACAACTATACATCCTACCCGTAAGATCATCATAGATCCATTTTGTCACACATAGTAGCTTATAGTATTGCTCGTCGTTATTCTGATAACGGTCGTACCGAGTCTCTTCGCTAGATCGTCTAGGACGATAGCTCTACTCGTCTACTATCGATATTCTCATCGAATTTCTAGGAATTATTACACGAGCGCAAAAATTGATCAACGAATCAAACAGGTAGTGCAAATGTTTTGCGAACCGATACAATCATCGTGACAAAACGCTCCACAATGACGACAAACTACCATAGCTCCGCGCATGCTACATTCGCAAGAAGGTGGCGGATCGCCACCAATTATGAGACTCGGCACTTCTGGTTCCGCGCCACCGTTGCTTCGTCCACATGGTAACCCTTTAGCTTTCAGGGTGACTACTCGATGCGAACCTTCTCCAGCACTCGCAGGTCTACCACGTACTAACTGTACCCCTACACCTACGCCAACATTAACGCCCATACCTACACCGATATTAGCTATCTGAGGAGGTAATGGTGGAGCCGACGAAGCTCTTGGTGCCCCATCGCTGACACCAACCCCAGTTCTCTGAACCAAGATGTACTGTCCAAGTCCATTTGAACCATTTGCTGCTAACTGCGCTGCACTGTTAGCTTCAGCAACCTGTAAATATTAAGTATGCATTTATTTGTACTCCTCAATATAACAAATCAGACATCAGAGGAATTCACCATAAGTGAATTGCTCAGAAGTATTGTTATTATACGTTTCGTATAAATGTTTTATATCCTACTGAACGTGGAATGAGTAAGCATCTAATGAATATGAATTTGTTGCCACTTCTTAATAAAATGAATTAAATACGAAATGTTTAAGTATAAGTATATTAGGAAAAAAATTTAACTCACCTCGTCTGATGGTTGACGAGCATTTGCGAAAATTTGTCTGAGAGTAACAGTTTGGGTTTTATTTTGTTGTTGCTTCCCATTCTGCCCAGAGTTTTGTGCTTTCTGCGTCTTGACAGTAGTTAACATTCGATTGCCTTTGGTACTCGATATAGCTCCATCAGCTCGAGCAAGTAAACTCGGAGGAGGCTTTAGATGAGCTTTCAACTGATCTCGATTTGGTGAACTTGCAATTACCTGTATGTATATGTACGCAAATTTGCTATTATTGTTGCATTTATGTGAATTACCTTGAAATAAGTGCAATATGTTCATAAATGTTCTCCACCTTTCAGAGGATTATTTATTTGTCTACCTACTCCTCTAATTTCAGTAAATAAATAAATAAACGTAAATACTAGTTCTTAAGTCATTTAAAAAATTCATCGACTAAAGTAGTTGCATTGCAACATAAGCATAATTTACCATTTTCTAATGATTTGGAAATGATTTGAAAATGACTTTGAAACTTTTACATAAGGCATATTAATCTTTTGACTCATATAGACACTAGATTGCAAGATCATATTATAATATCATATTAAACCATGGTCTATATAATTTAATAGTAAATATCGAGATTTCAAATGTCAGCCTAGTAAACGAAAAAGGATTAAGCCAACAAGACATGCGATTTATCAGGGAATTTATAAATTCATTTTAATTCTATAAATTCATATTTTCACTGTTGAATTTCATTTCTTCATGTCTCAATAAATGTCTATTTTTAAGCATGTCTTTAATTGTATACATGTATTTAATTATATATGTTTCAAAAATATAACGATTAAATATGTTTTAAGAATTTAGACAAATCGTAAAAGAGTAGTTAATAATTTCAAGTCAAATATTTTTTACATTTATTTCATTTTGACTGTGAAATGCATTTTTTCTAAAATCATTTAAATCACAGTTAAAACTTGAATCAATCTTATTGTATTTCTACGACTTAATTCAATTATATCTGGACTAGTAATAGTTTTGGTAAATTGCTTATGTATTAAAATGCACTGATCTAATATTATTCTATCGATAATTGATCATTTATTTTATTTCGTATTAGAAATATTATTAAACCATTAGGTTCGGTTGTAAAGTTCAGATAAAAATATTTTTAAGAAGATATAAAATAAGAGTAATATCAATAAATTCTAAATTTCGTATTTACTAACCGCTTGACAAATTTGATAACTTCGTTCGAGATTCACAGCACCAGGTGGCTCTTTGGTTGTACTCCGAGATCTTCCACCCTGTTCCTTATTACCTCCTCGAGATCCTCTTTGACTGCCTTGCCCACTGGCTGAGCGAATTGTCCTTGGATTTATCGTTACTGCAGCTGGGAACTGCTGTTGTTGTTGTTGTTGCTGCTGTTGCTGCTGTTGTTGCGGTTGTTGTTGCTGTTGCGATTGCGTTTGGGGTTGTAGTGCTATAAGTTGACGTGCAGGTGCCACCGGCAGCAAAGTTGGATGCTGTACGACGATAGTGTTCTGAGCGTGGTTTCGAGCTTCCACAACAGAGGCAGGATTCACTGCCATGGAATCTTGTTGCACTTGATTTTGCATTCCATTATTTTGTACGAGATCTTGATGAACAACGGCACCCTGCGATGCAATTTGAATAAGATCTTCCTGTGGAACCCTAGCAATGTTAACTTGTTGTTGAGCTACACCCGATGAGGTATTCTGAATCGTCGCGGCGGTGTTATTGCCAGTTGTCGGATTGGTACATTGACCTGGTGAAGAAAACCTCGTCTGGACGAAGCGAATTGATTGTAGTTGAGGAAATGTGATAATCGATGAATTTTGTGAGGACTGTACGTTCTTCATCAGGCAAGTCGTGATTGGTGATGCTATTGCTAAAGTATCTGGTGAATATGGTGCCCCCTGGACCATCGGTAATTGTACACAGTTTATAGAATCCATACTCGCATCTGAGCTACAAACCAGTTGCTGTTGTAATGCAGCATTCGTTGATTCTGTGGGCGTTCCAATGTTGCTACAGTCATTTATAGTTTTAACTGTGATGTTGGCAGCTACTGAACCATCTAGCGCTGCCGATACTAAAGGCCATGGGACCTGAAGATCTTCCTATATTTTGAAATTATAAATATGCAATGATGAAACTATACATATAAAAAGGCTATATTGTTGAAAAAAATACAAATATGTTTTATGGAAGTAATATTCAATCTATGGATTTAAAATATCATACCTAAGTTATCTATAAAATATCGTATTAAGAAGGCAATAAAGGATACTTTATGATCAGTAGAATGTTTTGTAATATTATCTTTTATGTGACAACAATTGAATCAAAAAATTTAGCTTTTTTCTATGATGCATCACACACTTTTTAGTAATGTCGAAAAAAAAAATGTTTATAACAGGTCTCAAAATTTAATTTGAAATCACATACCCCGTTAATATTTGGTACACCATGCACTGCAGAATCAGTTGTTGCCCAATTACACTCAAGCATTTCAGAGCATACATAATTATTGGCATCTCGCAGCGCTTCGTCTTCATTTCCAGAGATCATATCATGGTGTTCAATGATATCCTCGGCAAGTCCAGAAACGGCATTTACTTCTGTATCTTTGCTGTTGTCTGAATTCATTTTCATATCATCTAAGATCGAAGAATAAATAATTTCTTCGGGACAGTTTGATATTTCTTCATATGCCTCGCGCATTTCACCGCGAACCTAAGTACAACATTCAAATTATTATAACTTAAAATGCATAATAACTTATTTAAGAATATTTTAGATTCAGATGATTAAATACAATATATTACAAAATGAATACATAATTTACTAAAAATGACAAGATTTGTAGCCTTCTCTACCTCAAGTTCATGAATACGTTGCAAGGTTTCACTGTCAATCTCCATGACTTCTTGAATATGAGGTTCCGTGTCGTCAGGCGCATCATTCGAAGTTTGCATTTCCATTTGATTATTTATATCAAGCGTTTGATCACTTATATGAATAGTTTGATCATTAATATCTATTGTCTGATCATTGATATCAATTGCCTGATCATTAATCGTTGTTTGATCTTCAGTCATTAAAACAGACACTATTTCTTTGTCACTAACTGTTTTAGTTTCAGTTTCGGTGTGAATCTCGCATTGTGGCAATTCATACAACTGATGACTCGTCATAACTTCTTCTTTAGACAACTGCAAAAGTTGTTTTTCTTCGGGTAATAAAGGTATGTATTCTTTTGAGGCCTTAGAAACCTCTTCCAATGTACAAGTTTGTTCCTCCATAACATGCTGCAGCTCATTTTCTTCCATCACCCGAGTAATTTCACATTCTACAGCCTGTGGCACTTCCTCCTCAGGCATACCAACAATAGAGTCCAGAAGCATATTTTCATCAGATTTCATTTCAAAATCTGTATCTTTGTTTTCCTCCAAAAGAATTATTGGTTCTTTATTCGATGCTCCATCAACTACTATTTCCATACACTCTGCACTAACGTCAAGATTCACATCTACATTTACACCTACATTTATATCATTCACGCTCATATTCATATTATCCATGTTATTAATTTCATTCATATCATTCATGTCATTCATTGTATCCATGTCATTCATGTCTTCTATGTTGTTCATGTTATTTATATTGTTTATTCCGTTCGTGTCGTTCATATCATTTATGTCATTTATGCCATTTACGTTAATCGTATCGGTTTCATCATTTACATCATTTATGTTCTCTATGTTACTTATATCATTTATGACGTTTATATCATTTATGGCATTTATGTCGTTTATATCATTTACCCCGTTTACACCATTCATGCCGTTTGCACCATTTACATCATTTGCATTATTCATGTCGTTCATGCCATTACCATCATGTTCATCGTTTGTATTATTTATGTTATCTGAGTCACTAACGTCATTTGTGTCATTTTGGTTATCCATGTCATTTGAGACATTCTCTTCGTTAACATCATTTATATTATTCACATCATTCATTCCTTTAATGTTGTTCATATCATTGACGTCGTTTAAATCGTTCGCTTCATTCATGACTACATTTACGGACACATCTAAAAGAGCCTCTGTTTCCATATCTCTATCAGCATCTTCATCCTCTTCATCTTCTTCTTCATCCTCTTCTTCTTCTTCTTCATCTCCCAAGATTTGCACAGTTACATTGTAATCTGGCAGCAAATCCTGACAGAAATTCTGAACATCCTCTCCTCTATCCAAAGAACCTATACTTTCTGTTACGTGATCATGGAAATCATGATCAGCTTCAGCTTTATTTTCCACCAAAACAATACTTTGGGAAGACTGTAAAATACTGTGATCCAAGCAAGTCTCTGAGCGGAAGTGTAACCCAGATCTTGTGACAATCCCTCCAGCCCTTGCTTCAACACTAGCACAATGCAAGCCAGATCTAAGCCTTGGTTCACGTTTTTCGCCCCAAATCGGTTCAAAGTGTTTCAATTTCCAAGGATCTAGCTTATTTTTGTCTCTTTCTGCTTCCATCTTCAGTCTTTGCTGATTTTCTGGGGTGAACTCACCCTCAGCTAATCGTTTGCGCCATTCCAAACAAGCGCGTGCAAAAAATTCGTTATTGAGTCCAGATATAGCAGCATCCTATAATAAAAGTGTAATTAAAAAAGTAATTAGGTTGAATTAAAATAACTTTCAATGGATAAAATATATTTTAATAAAAGAAAAAAGTAATAGTGTACTTGTCGGTCTACAGCTGGAAGAAGTTGTGCCAATTTCCGCTGATAAAGAGGGGGTAAACCTTGAAAGGTGTGCCTGTTGAGAAGTACTCGAAGGCTTGTATTTGCTAATATACTTGCTGGAGATTCCAAGTCAACCAACCCTGCTTCAAGTTGTGCTGCTGTGGATAGCCTTTTTATGTTACGTCTTCGACCAGATTTAAGGCTAAAACCTGGCAGGCTCGCTAATACTTCTCGCATTGTTGCTGCTGGTTCCTCAACAGCTGCTTTATAAAGTAATTCAATATTACATTAAAGTTTTTATTTGTATTTCATAAAAGTAAATCAACATATGATTAAGTCATGTGTTATGTTGATATAAATTCACTCTTTCTTAAAATATCCATATATAAAAATATAGCATGAAAGTGATATGTCTTAAAACATAGTAAACAAGGAATTGTAAGTCTTTAAAATATCATACTTTATTTTGTTATGTAATTCATGTTTCAGCTCATCAATATTCATAATATTATAAAGAGTTAATAAATATACAGCTATACATGTTTTAAATAAAGTAAGATCAATATTAGAAAAGTTGAAACAATTTTAAAATTTTAGCTAGGTTCAACAGTTTAAGGAAATGAAGAATATAACGTTAGGTTACAAACTCCTTATCTCGTAAGTAGTTGTAATATATAATGTAATAACAAAACAATTAACAAGTCCTACTTGTAAAAGCATTGACTTTAAATATACAATTGTAACAAGTTTATAATTTATACAGAATTTGAATTACCGGCATGTGTATTTTGTACATCAGTATCGGGTTGTGAAGAATCATTTGACAATGATATAGGTAATGGTTTAACAACAATACGCGGCAGGCTACGCGTGTTCCCTGCTGCAATCGTTGTATTTTTTCTTCTACGTTTTGCTTGTTGTCGTAAAGCATGCTTGATTACTTTTTTGCTGTGGACCATACTCGAGTAGCTCGAGCATCCCGGAACTTCACTTTCCCCCCTATTAACATCTACATTCCTCTCCATTATGCGTAAAATTTGTATTTTATTTCATGTCATGTTTGCAGGTTATCCAGAGCTTCGTACCTGAATAAAAGTATGATACAGTTAGCTATAATGATGCAAAGAGCATCGCGTCGCAGACTCATTCAGGTAACCGATATAGGGCATTTCGTAAAATAGCCTCATTCTTAAGCATCACTATTGTGTGGAAGTTTTAATCTAGTGTTAATTAGCATTATTCGTTTGCTGAAGACAACTGTTATGCGAATTCTCAGTCAAAACCTAAGAACGAACATGAGAGTAGAGCAGCTCCAACATTTATAATCAAGAGTAAAGGAATTTTTGGTTCTTCTTTGCAGTTTGATTCTTTTCTCTATTTTGAATATTATTTTATGGACTTTCAAAGTTTTCTTTAGATGGTCACTCAATTGTCGACTACAAGCTTTTTGTCAACACCGTAGTGTACATAAATCTTGATTTTGGAATGAATAAAGTTCGCGGCTCGCGGCTCAGGCAGCTGCGGCCAGCACTCAGCTTGAAATCACATTCTTCTGAACAAGACTCACAAACTGAGTGACAGGGATGTCTGGATCACTCAAACAAAAGTGACGAATGACAAACTGAAATGATTCTACAGCTTCGTAAACCGAATTAACTGGACCTCCGAGCTCTTCACGCAAAATGTTTTGTACATTCCAAACTTTTCACAACACTGTGTCCAAAACTCTAACCTCCATTCACTTTTTGTTGCTAAAAACCACAAATGCTTGTTATTCCGTACCCCCCTTCGGAAATCTTGTAATTGAGAATGTATATTCTTATCATTTTTACTCTTTCTTCTTATTTAGGGATTTCTTTCACTCGCGCAGCTTGTCCATACATATATGTATATTCGCAATAAGAATTGTACACATTCGCACGTTTAAATATATGCGCATACTTCAATCAGAAATGCATTCGTATGTATACATGCATTCCCGAAGCTCGTGTGCCATTGTGTGTGGATGAGTGCGCGCATACTGTATCAAATACATATATTGTATATGTATATTTATACCATCTATACATACATATGTATATATACGATGCAAGCATACTATGATTCTTATTATACCATATGGTATAAATATACATATGTACGTATTATAAGCATCGTACTCTTGCGCTAATATATGCGCTATTGTGTATAGTTGCATGTATGCAATGATATATTATGTGTTCGCATAAATACATTATAAATATGTACTTTATACGCTTGTGTGCGTATTATATGCATGCAATTCACAATATATGTACATATAGAAAATAAGTGCGGCAAAGCGCGTATTCATAAGAGAATCGACGAATCGATGCGCGAGTTTCCCGTTGAATTTTATGTGCCCGGAGCAGCTTCCAGCTTCTCATTATATTTTATGTATCGTTTATATTATGCGACTCAGGCCGAAGTCAGATGGAGTGGATTTCGCGTATTTAGCGGAACTCGCGGATAAAAAAAAATAATTTTGCCTATGTCACATTACGCGGAATATGCGGA
>JAPYZR010002784.1:0-25003 GCA_030522945.1 Trichopria nigra
ACAGAATCGGGAGATTTTCTCGTACAGATTTTATAATGATTTTCCGATATAGGGCCTTTACAATAAAACGGAATGCCACGATTAATTTCTACCAGGATAATTTAAAAATAGATCCTTTTTTGCGGAAAATTGAAATTTTATGAAATCAGACTATTTGAATGGCAACAGCAAGAAAAATACTTATTAACGGCTAAACGTTTCGTCATCGAGACATTTCAGTCACGTTTTGGAAACCGGAAATGTCATATCTCGGAAACGTTTCAAATATAACGTTTAATCCCATTTTTATTCTTTTAAATAAAAGAAACAATTTTTTTTTTTCAATTTTACAATAAAGTAAATCAAATTTTTAAGCTATACGATAACATATTCTCTTTTTCTTTATTTGTAAGATCGTGTAAATAAAATAAAGTGGATAAAGAAATAAAATATGAAACATATTGCATTGTTCTTGTCTACGTTTTAATGATTTATATTGAAAAATATTGGAATACAACATGTGCGCATGCAATACGATTCAAGTAAAATGCAGCTATTATTTAAATCAACTTTTCACGTAGAATGGCATGTGCTTGATTAGTACAAAGCACTGCTCTACTCTACATTTCACGCATATCACTGTCTGTTCGATTCATTTCACAATATCGTTTCAATGTATTTTATTTTTTAAAATTCAAACTAGTATTATGTTGATGATAAAAAAAATGATTATACTTTTAAATAATTTAGAAATGAGCGCTAAATAACTTTCAGCCCAGTTTAATGCAGTAAATCAAACTGAGGAGACAGAAATCGTTAAGGAAGGATTCTAATTACGTGTAATACCGAATTGTAAGTCATCTGTTGGTATTTATATCTATTATTATATATATGTCGACATAAATATAGAATGCAGACCTGAAACACCTCCCTCATTTCTAAATGATTTCTGCGTAAATGTTTTTGGTTTCCTACATAATTCTTGAATAATTTTTGCTAATTTTTCATTTTTTTTAAATCTGATTTCCCCGGTATTTCTATTGACAATTTCATTGACATTGAGTTTGATCAACTTCCAATGACTTTCTTGCCCTTTTATTCAGTTATAGAAACTCGGGTAGCGAGATTTTCTTTCCCCATGACTCGTCCGAGATTGTTCACAATTAATCAACTTCAACCCTAATTGCGTAAAAGTCAACACTAAAAATAAAATTCTAGAGACATATTATTATACCTTTTGGAGTTTTTATCGGCGACGAAGTTGTATGCTCAAGAGAAAACGAAAAGAAAACCCATATTATTTATGGTAACAAGTATTTTTGTATTTTTACATCACTGAGGTTTCATGCATTTTTTTTACCCGTGCTTATCAATAAAAAATTGTAATGCCACATGAATTTTAATTTCATGCATTTTGTCGTCAACGTAAAACCAATAACGGAGCTGATGACTACGTCCATTAGCGAGACATTCTGTCTGGTACAACGGCGAGGAAAAAGTTTGGGTGTGCCGATTAGCATGCGGCAGTGGCCGAAATGAGGAGACAATGATTTAACGCGATTAAGGTGATAATTGCAGACATATACGGACTCTCGAACGCTGATATACGTAGAATATTACCAAATTGCCAATGTAATTTTCATAATACACCCGATGAAGTTTCGTAATTGGTTTTTCTAAAGCTCATATTTGGATGGACCTTTAGTACGCAATTAATTCTCGCGGTTTCCCGGCTCGTTGCGCTCGAAAGAACCCCACGATGGCGATAGCGGCTTTCTGACATTTTGCAGGTGCGATTCGGACATTAATTACAAATGGCGCTGAGCTTTCGCACGTTTCACTCACATTATAGGCTATAGTGTTGAACCTCGTGCTGCCAGAATCGATCAGTGAACTGGAATATTACGGAGATGCCGGAAACAGCGGTGGACGTGATATCGACCACTTTTTTTTTATTCTTTATGTCGTTTTGTTATGTTGTGGCAGTTTCATCTAAAAACTCATCTTTGTTAGTGACATTTTCCCGCATAGACTCGTACTTCTGAAGTTATGCTTTTCAATAATCGTTTTTCAACTATCGTTTAAAAATATGTATACAGGATTTTTTAGGATCGCTGATCACGAATCTGATGATAAATTTTACATTAGAAATGCTGTGTCCAGATTTTTTTCAACGTTGATAACATATCAAAAATGGCATCCGAAAAGGATAACAAAAAATCGTCCGTTTGGAACTTCATGGGCTCCAAGCATAAAGCTGACTGATATCAAATGTTTGTCTCATGTCAGAGTTTATATCAAGAATATTTTTCTTCTATCGTATATCTCCTTCCCCCTTTATGATTTCTGTTTTCTTTTTGACGAGTAGTAAAAAATTCGAAACTCTGTTGTGGTTCCAACATTTCTTTTCCAAAATAAAATCAACGATATATTCTCATGCAATATAGAATAGAGAACGACCGATTATTAACAAATATTTAATAAAATAATTGAAGAGTTCATTAATAATTTAATTTAGTTTCCTTAACCTTGAATCTTTAAATGAATAATTTCCAAGTGCGATAAAACAACAATTTTGCTGTGCTTAGTTATAACATTACTACGTTTTATAAAAGAAACTCTCAATTGAAAATATGAAAACGCCAAAGCTCCAAAGTTACAAACGACATTGAGTTTACTGCAAGTGTATGCGTTATCGGCAGGTTCCACATGAACACGTCGTTCCATACGAAGTATATAAATAGTTCGAAAATGAAAAAAATTATATTTACCTGTGAAAGCAGCGAAGTAATATTTTGCAGGGAATATCAGTCGTGTGATCGATATAAAACGAAATGGAGGAATAATATTGAAATGTAAATATTGGAAATGTTACGTTACCATTTTAATTTAAATTGAACCTCTGATTTAAAACGTGCTACGAGGAAACAAAGAGAAACTAAGATTTTTCGACATCAACTTACCAATATACTTTTATAAAACTTAAAAGTTGGCAGTTTTTATCCGCATGATTCGTTCTCTTGCTTGAAAATGAGATTTCCAAACTATATATAACAAGGATTATGTGAATCTTCATGTTTATGTATTACAAAGACATTGTTTTTCTCCTGCATATATTTGTACATGAAATTATATGAAACAAATTCATATATTAATTCTAAATTTTTTTTCTTCATTTCAGGTTTGTATACTCTTTCGGTTTCGGATTCAATTTAGTATTCGCAAGTTGGTATGTACAAACTAAGCTTAATAAAATACAATTTTCAACATATATTTCAACGAAAATAATTTTTTCCATATGATACTACCCCGGAAGAAATTTTTTTCTTTCCATATTTTTATTTTCAAAATGCTCTTAAATAGGCTGCATTCACGTGTATACTATAAACGAATGTTTCATGAAAAATAATTATTCGCTTTATATGAATGCCTGTCGTTGGTTAAGGTAAAAGGACAAGATCAAAGCGTAACGCAATTCCTCAAACTTAGCGACGTACGTCCTAATTTAATCCAATTTTCGTATTTATACAATTATTCTCGGTAATTCACTTGCTCACTCCGGCTAGATGCGTTTAAAGCAAACATCTAACCAACGCAGACATGAGAACATTTCGAAACTAACGGACTGAGTCCGGCTAATTCGAACTTATATATATATATAGTCAAACCGTTGCGTAATTAGTGCATTACCCACCCCCGTGTTGGGAGTCTCGACCTGCCGCATCGGCGACGTGAGTACAGGTCCGTATTCGGGGCTTAATTTCTGATCCGGTGTGCCAAACAGAAATTGCCGACCTTTAGTTATACGGAGTGTTTCGATCATTTCTATTCTATACGGTTTGCCGCAAATGTGTATATCAATCGACGCTTTATCATAAACTTTCTAGACGGTACATGTAATGATGTTATGGTTGTTGTTGTCATCCGGTGGGATGAGAATTGAAGCAGAAACATTTTGAATGATGAGCATTATAAGCTCAACAAAGTCTCATATACATTCTTCAATACTTTCTCGTTTTCCCAAAATTGAAAGAAATAATTTAGAATTGTTAATCCATACGACAATTTGTTGTAATTAAAAAATTACCATTACGACATATTATATAATGTATAATATTTTAAATTAATGATAATAAAAAAATATCCTAGGCTTCAGCCGCCTCATCTACAGACCAATAAATAATATTAAAGGATTACATATTACATAATAAGCTTCAAGACCACTCACGTTCAAATGCATTCTCTTAGAATATTAAATTATTGTGAGATAAATCGTAAGCTAATACTACCAATATATTCCCTAATCCCTAGTATTCATGCAGAATAATCTGTTCGTAACTCTTTCTATCGACTATCCCATAGAAAATATGCAAAACGTTTATGAAATTTTTCTGGTCAGTAATAAATCGTGAAATTCATTGTGGGTAGTATGAAATTGCAGAACCTAATAATGATTGATCAAGAATTAATATTTCAGAATGGCACTCATTACACAACCATAGATCACTGGTTAGGGACTCCAGAGGCATTGGCTTCTTCATAAGCCTCTATCGGAGATTTGAGGTATTCATGCGTTACATTAGGATGTATTTGTCGGGAGATTCCATTGTGCGAGTCTAGCATATAATGGGATGCAACGTGCCACACATTATTCTCCTGGGCTCCATTCCTTTCTTTCTCTCCTTTTTCCTTCTTCAACTTCTTGTTTGCTTGCATAAAATTTTATTCTGTTTTATTTACTTGTTGTAATACTCTTATTGGTCATCATTAAATCTATTTTATGTCGAACTCCTTATTCGCTTTTGTTACTATTTGATAATTGATTGCAATAAAGACTCGTCTGAGTATGTGCACGAAATCGACATACTCGTCAATTGTTATGATAAGCCAATGGTTTATTGATTAATTAATTTTTATAACTAAAAGTAACTATAATTAATTAATATTTAAAATGATTACGTTTGATGTTATATTTAATTGACGTGATTTTAAATCGATGGAATGAGTAAATAATATATATTGAATTTCACTAGTCAAAAAAACATATACCCTTTATTACTGAAATACTTTCTTAGTATAAATATCCTTATTCGTAACTTTTTTGTCTACATTCAATGTTTTTAAAATATTAAAATTAAATTTAAAATATTTAAAATATTAATCAAAAATTATAATAAATGCAGTATGAAAAGTTATAAACTTATAAATAAATAAATTTGTTCATTTTTAAGAAAAAAATCATTTTTGCTCATAGCGTCATTGATTACGAATTTGAAATCAGATTACACACATTCAAAGTATCGGATTAAATATGACAGGCAACATTTTTTTAATTCGTCGGAATTCATTTGTAACAAGTTACTCTGGTGGTTTTTCGTGTCGCTAAATATGAACTTGAAGTCAATTTAGAGAAATTAAAAACTTTTAAATATTTGTGCAGCATATTGGATCCGCCATTTTTAATTTCACGCATATAAAAAATAAAAGCCTCCTAAAATATAGCTGTCGGAAAAATTATGTAGACATAAAAATGTGTGCCGCAAAGGGCTGACGGGTAAACCACGAGAAGATTCATCGTAAACCAGGTCTGTACAAAAGCTCAATATTGCACGTAATATACGATGTGCAGTACAGTTCACTCTTTGCGTATTAACCCTTGCAATTGTCCCTTAAATGGGTTTTAGATCGAAACATTATGAAATTTCCTGCAGGTGACATGTCTAGGACCTGGAAATTTACACTTGTAAATAGGGCAGATGGTAAAATGGCTGCAGCAAAGTATCATTTGATCCACTTTACAGTACTTTATTTAAAAAACGGATCTGAGATGTCCATTGCTTCTTGTCTTATACAAAACAGTTCCAAATAAAAAAAAATGATGATTTCAATCTCTCCCTCTTTATGTTTCTTTTTTCTGTTTCTCTCTCTGCATTTCTTTCTTTTTCTTGACATGGTTCATTCTTCCCTTACAGCCCCCCCTCCCGTCCCCAGCGAATAAAATGTCAAGTAAAAATAAAACCGCCATAATTTAATTTCACCAAACTCATTGTTCAGCTGTTTATCAGGTTCTGCCGTGCAGCTATTCATCTCAAGCAGAATCACGATCAGTTAAATCTAAGTATAAGATCGAGAACTCGAAAATTTACATCATAATAGGTTTGTTCCGCAAACAAGGAAACGAGAAGGAAAGAGATCCGTAAATGCACTGCATCGATCATTGATTCCATTTTGTTCTCACTGGTTTTAATAAAATCACTTGATCATGAGCAAAAAAAAAATGAGATACAGAATACAGAATAATAACAGAAAATGTGAATATGAACAAAGCAAACAGTTTAATTACAGAACATATTCTTTTCAAAATTTAACGTTTTTTTATTTATAATGGAAAATTGTTCAAATTATTTTTTTTTCTTATGGCTTGGTGAGAATACTTCACTTTACACAATATAAAAATATGAAAAACGAAGAACTGTCAAAAGTTAACTATCAACAATGACAATCTTATCAATCAGCTCAAAGACCACACCTCAACTGTAATTAAAACTAATCAAATGTAAATAGTATAATGTAACTAAAAATACATTGCTAACTTGTAAAATGTATGACATTCATACTTATATTGATTTAAAAAAATGTAACAAAGATCACTGCTTCGATCTCTCAAGATAAACAACTTCCGACATACAACTGATGCCTAACGTGCCGCATTTGACGTTCAAGGCCCATTAACGAGCCAACTCAAACATTAATAACTTCGCTGCCGGTCGCATGATTTACGAACTTGAATCGTAGCCTACGACAAGGGTCAAACTCTCGACCAACGAGAATGCCGAAAAGAAGGCCTCGAGTACCTCTTTCGAAGTAAAGTACTTCGGCTACGTGCCATTTCTTCTTTTTCTTCTCATTTCGTAGCTCTTAAAAAGGACATATACTATAGGGAGGCTATTTCGTGGCCGTGTCACGAGCCGTTTCAAGGCGACGATGCTGAGCACGCTGGTACATCGCTACCTAACAAATACCGCTGCGGGACGCCTCCATGGCGCACGGCCAAAATGCCCAAGATGCGTGACTCTAACGTGGCAAACCTTGTGTCTCCGTATTCTTCAACAGTCTGTCCCGCCTTCTCCCGTGTTCACCCTTCCGCCTTATCCGCGGTGCCAATGCTGTTTCTTTTTTTTTTATCTTTATTTTTCGAAGGCAGTCTTACAAGTTCACGAACATGACACTAAAGAATCGACGAACAACCCAGGAAGTGCGATATATCAGATCACCTGCTCGTAGTCAATGAACAGACTGGAATTTGTTAATTCGGAGAGGGGGTTGAAAATATATGTTTCTTTATTTTTACACAAACGGTAACTGCAGACAGAATTTTTCATTCTCTATTACATCAATGATTCAAATTTTTACTATAAATAAAAACTCTACATTGATTTCGAAATTAAAAAATTTCATGTACTCGACTGATATAGCTTAGTTATATCATTTCAATTAAACTCTCTAATTAGCGTGTCTTTCTTCGGCCGACATAAGCTCCAGGTCAAACCATATCTACTACAGATGTTTTGAGGGCCCATCACGTTAGATTATTGCCATTATCTCAAGAAAACCTACCAGTTTGACCCCAAGATACATCGCGGACCGTCTCGTTAGGAAGAACATGATCAATATCTACTATTAATTTGACGTGGTTACGTCAGACCAAATATACTAATTTCCATATACCATAGTCGACTCCACGTCCACTGTTATATACTTCGCATTCTATTTCAAACATATTTTTATTTTAAAACTTAGAATACAGCTTCGTAACCTGCGGAACAACGCGAACGATGCGAAACACGCGACGAATAAGCTAAGAACGAACGCGAAAGGTTGTGATTCTGCAGCCAGGGAGGATGAAGGAATGACGCATTCGCGACGAGAATGAGAGAGAACGATGCAGCCCCTGAAAGCCAACGAGAGAGATACGTCCGACAGAGCGGTAAAAGTGGAGAGCGGAAAAAGAGATAAGAACAGCGAACGTGAACGTGAATGGAAGAGCAGAAAGAAGGACGACGTCATAGACACTTCGGTGAATGCAACAAAGAGAGGATATGCAAGATTTCAGTGGGCATACCCGCTCTTGCATGATTCATGCTAATGTTTCCATTGTAGCGCCTCTTCTGAATGCACGTGTCGTCATTAATTAATGCTCTGGAGAACGGCCTCCTCTCAACGCTTTCGGCAGTCAGTTTTCATTCCTCTATTCATTATCCACCTTTCGCACGGCGACGTTGCCCATTCGAACAATTACGCGACTTTGTGTGCTAATACGCTGCACGGCATCTGAACTAGAATGGAGTGCAAATTCCTGACTATACCTTTCGTGAAAGTTGACGTTTCGCAGGAGTGTTTAGGTATAAAATGTTTAAGATGTCTCAATAATTGTACAAAATATTTTATACTGTTGTACAGTGTATTTATTTGTAATCGTATCGTTCGTATAGTAATATGATCAGAAACGATGATCACTCCTTCCATCAAGAAATGTTTTGGGTCTCAATGGCTATAGGAAGTATCTATAGTATACTCAACGAAGTATCCCAGGCATTTCTTTAATTACTTAGGTTCATTATCACTCTTAATATAGTTTCCCAATGCCACAAGGGCGTACTAAACTCGTTATATATATCTTTTCAGTTTATATCGAACGATGATGAGTATACGGCCATTCACGCGACGTCATGGTATCAACATATCCAAAAGCGTCCACTTTCTTTGCAATCCTGCAGTATTGCAAACCAGCCAGCGACTAAACTGAGTAATGGAATGAATTTTATATCATCATCAAATTAGAGCACTTGTACCGTTGCACAACGAAACGAGCAATGCCACGTGCCTGATAACGCCGACGGCTTATTGCGCTCTTATACGAGTGTAATTTCGTCCGCCCGCCTTTAGCCCCTCGTAAATCCGCGCGTCTGCCGCCATATACGAATAGAGAAAAAGGCGCTCGGCCAAGTGTATAATTCGATTCCACCTGACATTATCCAGCGATTGCCCCAACCTCCTGTCTTTTGTTTCTTTCGGCGTCTATCGCTTCCCTTTTCTTCCTATTGTTATTTGCGCGAGTTTCTCGTCTTCTGATTCTATTTGCAAGCCTTTCCTCTTTCTTTCTTTCTTTCTGCTGGTGTCGCTTTATTCACGTAGCCTCTTCGTCTTCTTATCTCTTTTCTTAAGGCTATCCTCTCGCCCTATTCCACTTCGTTTATTATTGGTCTTTTCTGCCACCTCGTCGCGCTTCTCCCGCAAGTCCTATCAAAGTCCGAGCAGAAATTAGCGGAGTGAAATAAAGAGAGGACTCCAAAGCGTTATCGGTCGCCCGGGTGCGCGAAATCCCTCGATATTAAAGAAGGCGAGGTGGAATTCCGGCTTCCATTCGGTGGATTTAATCCTCCTCACGGCGCGCCGTAGAAGGAGGGCAAACGGATATAAATTCAAAGCCGGAAGTTCCGCCCCTTTGGCAAATGGATTGCATTTACGCTGGCGCATTGTCGGGTAATTCCTCGGGGAGACCGTCACCCATCCTACTCTTTCCTTCACCTCATCCGCAATTCTCATTCCCGATTTTCATCCTTACTTCCAATCTCGCGCTTTTCGCTAATAGAATATATATACGGAGGGCGCTATTCCCAAAACCGGATCGACGCGGCACGCGTCTGCGTTACGTAAGCCTCCGCGTGCGGATTTTACTTTCCGCCTTTTTTCCTTTATATGCGTGAATAACCTTCCTTTCCGGTTGCCGAGAAAATGTAAATCCAACGAAATTCGTTTTCGACATGTTCCTCCACCGCTACCGCTGGAGGCGAATTCGACGCGTTGTCCCGCATACGCTTGAAGGGTTGACGTACCCTACAACGCCGTGGAATTCCATCAGCGACCTATCTAAGCTGTGTATCCCGTATAAAGCTCTCGACGTCACGAGGAACTCTCGAGTGAGCATTGAGTAATGGCGGATACGAAGCATTTGACGATTGTGCACACTGATTTGAACAATTATCCTTAAATAATGGCCGAATACTTTGCGAGGATCATGCACTTTTTAAGTGAATTGCGAGACGAAAAGAATTGGGTTATCTAATTTGTATTAATCGCCGATAAGTGCACAATGTAATTGGAACGAACTCTGTGCCAACCAATCCATGGTATAATGGGAAAGGTGTTCTAAATAGGAAGATTGCGTGAAGGAAGCATGGTGGGCGTTAGAAAATATGTATAACAAAATACACATGTAGATATAGGTATCTCAGCCTTAAGAAGACAGGAAACAGTGGGTCTAACAAGGGTTTAATTTCAATTGTAATGTATTGATTGGATTTGAATTGCTGCCATAAATTATAGCAAAATTTTGATTGGTCGATCAAGTTTCCCACTCCAACATTATTCGTTTTGCTATACCTTTCTTATTATACCATGAATCAACTTAATCATAAAATTAATTTTCATACATGCTTCTTTGATGTGGAACGAATAATGGTATAATTTTAGAAATGTCTGATAGCGAAGGACTCAAAACCGTTACTATTGAAAAAAAGAAGTGTTTGCAAAGGTTCCGACTATATCGACATTGAATAATAACTTTCGAAATTAAATGTCTTAACTCGATCCTGAACTAACAGGTTCCCTTTCGCTATGCATTCAAACGGTTAACTTCGTTGTAATTGAGGCGCGAGATTAAGAAGCGTGAAAATCATTCAGTCTTAAAAAAATAGCACCGACAAGCAGTAAAACTCGTTAGCGATAACAAAGCAGTTTCGCACTTATTTACCGTAAACACAATTTAATGGTGCGGATATTTCTTAATCGCGTCGCTAATGATTGCCTCGTCAAACGTGCGATAATATTGTCAGGAAGGAGTAGACTGTCAAAAATGTCACTGACCTGCAATCTATTCTGCTAATCAATTTCTTAACCTGGTCTCTCCACCCTCATTTATCGAGCAATTTTTAAATAATTATAATGACTAGATGGAAAGCAAAATTTGAGAAAAGAAATGAGACTTTAATGTTCGCAGTAAGGTGACTGCTGACAAAAGAGACAAATGATTGTTTCACGATGATTTCAATGGCTTAGTTTGAGGCTAGTCGAGATGAGTCGGGTGCGCAAATGCAAGATTACGGATGAAAGCTTTTCGACGCTCACGAAAATATTTATAATTCATTCGAATGAACAATACACATTGAATGCGTTTATATATTCAAATTTAAAATTAATAGCGTCTCCAAATTACGAGTACTGCCAAATGTAGGAGAAGTAGGTGGATTATGTAACTCGATATTTACATACGTATATATATAGTGACTATGTTCGGTCATTCTTGATTCGAGTCTTTTTAATGGCTGACGAAACGTTCATGATCAACTTGTCTATAGACAGTTGCCTTGTTTCGATAACGTAAGAGCAAAAATATAGGAACTGAACGAAGGAATGCACATGATGTAAAACAGCCTATAACAATGCCTTTGCCAGCTAGAAAATATAAAGGGAGGGGTTATATGGGGACTAAAGGTAAGAATGAAATGGGAACGCACCCAAAGGCTCGTACGCCTCAGTAACGTGTTCGCGACTGGAGTGCATTGGAGGAGGCTCATTAAAGAAACAGTGCAAATTATGAAACAATGGAACGAAACGTCAAGGAAATGCGTAGTTGTTTTCACTTGTGAACCACGCCACTTCACGATATAATCAATTAAAAATAAGACCCATATTGAACACAAAACACTTGACAAATATTTTTCTAAAATAATCGTTCAAAGCCGAAACAAATAGTCTACTTGTTGACCCTCTTACACGGGTATGAAATCGTAAAGTATATATTCAAGGCAACGAAAATATTTGCTCGAATCCAATGGAAGCGTAGCGAGGAAGCCAGCATCCGAATGTTGTCTCGGACGTCGAGTACATATTTCTGGGCAGAAATAAATGCCGCAAATCTCGACGTGCCTGGAGCATTAAATTGGCTGAGACGCGCATCCATCATTCTTTCCACTTTCTCCAAGGCTCTTGCTGGTTTTCGAAAGAAAAAGACAAGGTCCCGTTGTTCACATATATAGCGTATATACGAGGAGCACCCGTGCGTGCAGGATCTCACCATCACTATATCGTTTTGGCGTGTATATACGTGCGACATACACCAAAGTCCGATGCGGCTTAAAACGCCATTAACAACCGGCCGTACGGTGGCGTCCCTTCTGGATGTGTTGAATGTAGAAGTAGAAGAGGCTTACCTTCCAAACCGTCGACAAACGTTGTCTACCGACGCGTGTGCGAATATACGACGACTTTACGGAAGGTTGTGCGTGTGACCGGTGTGTGCACTGCGGTTGCGGCCCTTGCGGGACCGACGACCGTGGTAACATGGAAAGGGCGAGCAATAGGGAGTGACGCACGAGGTGGAACTCAAGTGCGATATCCTGTTTCGGGGTAAATACAGGCACGAGACCAGAAGCAACCCTACGTGAGAGACTATTTCAGTTTCCAGTTCAACGTACAGGGATGGTCGAGAAGGCGTCTTTCTTGTGTACGCTATCAACATTTAATTTATTTTAGGGATTAGTGCAAAACGTCCGACGAACTGCGTATACATAATGTTGTCAGTTCCCTGTGGCCCGCGGTAAAACTTCCATTACTGATGAATTGACCAATGGTATCGGTATTGTCAATAAGACGGCAATATCATTTCAATTTTTTACACATTTCTATTAATATCTAGATTACTTTAATAATAACGTTTCAAAAAGTTCTAACCCTACATGTTTTGCAACATAATCAAATAAACAGAACCATGATGTGCTGATTTTTATGTAAAAGTACTACAACTTCTATGACTTTAAAATTCGAAAGAGTTTCTTTGTATATTTTAAACATTTTTTATCGTTGGTAACAATGACAAACTTTAGAAAACTGTGAGATGCATCTTGACAGATGACACGCGTCTTTTTTGCTTGCTAGATGCAAAAGTACAGACGTTTGACAACTTGATTATTGCATGTACTACCGCAATTATTATAAATATTACGACTGTGATAGGATAAGGCAAATAACGAAAACGTTGAAATTTAGGTATAGCTAAGCGTACACGTTTTGATGGCACATCAACATTTAAAGGGGAGGAATTCTGTGAAATGATAGATACCAATTGGTGATGGGCTACGACTATTCTCTAAATTTTAATTTTTCACTTATTCGCAAATATCCGCGGTTGTATATAGCCGCGGAAAGAGTGAAATCGAAACGCAACCATTCCTTAATTTTTTTCAATGAAAAATAGTTGTTGGTGTAATTGAACTTTATTGAATACACATATGTAACTTCAGTAGCTGAAACTTCTTTGATACCTTCATTTATATATATTAAAAATATACATAAATGAAAATGTATATATAAAAAGTTATATTACAAATTTTAAAAACTAATAAAAAAATAAAAAAATAAACACAATTGTGTTTCTCGGAATGTAAAATATAAAGACTTCTTCTATTGTCTATCGTTTTTGCAATTTATAAACGATTGCTTTTTATAATACGTATAAAATTGCATTTTGGCCAAATCATAATTTGATCCTAGAAAATACATTTTATTTTTCATAATGAGAATAAAGAAAAAAATTGACGTATTCTTTCAAACATGCACCCTATTAAATGTTGTCCTTATTGTTAAGGTATTAGGGTCGACAATCAGATTAGATATACATGGTCTCATATTGCTAGCACTTGAAAAAGTCTGTTTGGTAAACGGATTCAGGCAACGCTTATATCAATTTGTCAGAGAAAGCTCGGCATCGTTCGTATACCTAGATCGTACCTTACAGGTATATAAGATAGAATAAATGATGCATGATCCGACACGAGAGTTTCATTTCATCCGCTGAGCCAGTTCATTAAATATAAGAGAATACCATTAGCATTCGATGGGAATCGGAGCTAAAAACAATAAATTCTATTTCGAATATCAGATAGCTTGTTTATCCTTTCCCTCAACAATGATGCTGAACAGACATTTATTATGCACAGCACTTTCTGTTTACTTTTTAAAATAATGTCTTATTTTATAATAATGAAAATTAATAGAAAAAACTTCATACATATTATATAACTAAAAAAAAATTAATGATATTATTTTATCAAGTGCATTTGTACATTTTATCATTACGTAATTAATTTAACATTATGATGAATGTAAACATTTTCACAAAAACAACGAAATGTAATTACACTACAAAATATTAAACTTTGTAAAGCCATTAACGCTCAAGCGGACATTTTTTCCGACGTTCGCTATTTTCAACGACATTATTTTTAGTCTTAACACTCAGAAAAAAAGATTAGAGTCACAAATTATAATATAAAATTTTATACTTTTTCAGAATCCATGTACAATGCTTAAAAAATTGTTTGGTACCTTATATACATATACCAATTTTTTTCCATACCAGTCAGCTCTTACTCACTCAATAAGTGATAAAAATAGTTAATGTTTCTAATATTTTGAAATCAAACATGAAATTTTAAAATGTCTGCCAATACATTGAAAAGACAGAAAATGAATTTTTATTTATTTTATTTATTACTCCATATAAGTCATTTTTATCATCCAAACCATGACGATCGTTATAATGTATGCCAAATATCGTTTGTTTTATGTTTGAAGTTCATAAACGCAATAACGCCTTCCGTTTAATATAATGCAATTACAGTTAATAGACATTTTTCAAGCTGTCATCACAAAAATCAAGTTGAATCAATTTGAACCACTAATAAACATATCATAACGTAGGCGATAATTCACCGCGAAAATAATGAACTGAATCATTATTCCAATTATCACGAAAGGATCGCGTATCCAACAATAAATATGCATGACATTTCTGCGTCACGCGTATAAAATATCTGGATATTACAATAATGATCTTTCACGTCGACGAAACAAGCCGATGTATGTTTCTCCCTCTCAATTACGTCTCCGATTACGCGACCGCACGTCACCTCTCAAACAGCCATACGTCAACGAATGCGTACACACCGCGCTCCGGCGATGTTTATTTACGATACGCGTAAAATCAGTTTGCCCATTACGAATTTATTCCGCCGTGGCGTTCTTCTGGCTGGCTGGCGATATATACTTCTCGCCGAGTCAGTGTGAGGCGCGTGATAAAATACGGGAAGAAAGAGTATATACGCAACGACGGAATCGAGGTGCACTGAAAATGAGACGGAGAATGGCAAAGTGAGCAAACTCCGCTCAGACGCATAAATAGTCCACTTCTCGCGTTCCTTCACGGCGTGTTGCTTCGCACCTCGTATCATTCATACACCCCTTAAACTCGGGATACTACTCTTTGTATGACGAGGTCCCCTCCTGACTGCATATGCTCCACTCCGTTTTACTGTGCGTGTCACTCGCTCCCTATTTGCCCCATCTCTCTTTTTTTTTTTTTTTTTTTTTTTTTTCCTTTTTCTTCCATTCTTCACTTTCTTACTACCAGCAGCTATTTGTCTCTAGACCTCTAGTCGCTTTAAAACATTCCTCATTCGGTCGCACTCTTTCGACACTTCCATATGCGTATATCTCCAAGCAACAGTAGCGCAGTATCGTTGGTTGGTTTCGCGTCACTGATGACGGCGAGCACGCCGAAATAGAGTGCGCCTAATTGGATCATTCACCACAGCGCCCAACGTTCCCGCAGGACGTGACTCCCAGAACTGTACGAGCTCATATTCATATATCCGCGCCTTGCTAACGTGAGTTACCCTCCCGTTATATCAACCAAAATTTGTTTTCCACCCCCCCCCCCCCCCCCCCCCCCCCCCCCCCCCCTCCTCTCCATAAGTTTTTAGACGCTTGCTCACGCACATGATTGCCACATCCAGGGGTTCTCCGGGTGAAACTTTACCGCCATTACGGTTTAAGGGAATGTTCACCGCGATTGAAGTTTAAATCGGTTAAAATAAATTTCGGCATATATAACAACTTTCAAAACGAGCTCGCAAAAGTTTCGAGGGGCGCGATGAAAATTCGGAGTGGGTACTTCGTGAACGTTTCCACTGAGACAAATTTACGCGCATGAATTTAAGTATCAGATCGGATTATGAAACGTACATAATATGAATCAAGAGAGCTTGCAACGTGTTTGACGACTATTGTGTCGAATTCATTAAATTCAATGTTGTCACTTCTTTTGGTGTACTAAAAGAGTACATTTTTACGTCAGAAGGACAAGGAAAGATTGTAGCAAGCTTACGGATTTTTATGTAACTGTTACATAACTGTGACATAACTTCTGTGATGGTTGACTGGGAAACTACAACTTTGGCTCCTCTCATGATTTAGTGATATTTTTCTGCAGGAGTTATATTTATGAGCGTTTTTTTACCTTTCCTTTTTTTTTTACATTTTCGTTTCCAAAACAAGTGTTTTCAACATATTACAATGTGGACATATTCTTCGAAAATCGAAACATTTATAACATCCGTCGGGAAATAACGGAAACGTAAAAAAGCATAATTGAAGCAATCTACTATGAGAATGCGCACAACAGCCTAAATAATTAACAAACGGCACAATGAGCCCGTTATTCTTCCCTCTGCTGTCGAACCCTGTACAAAAAGAACCCGGACTAGAAAGAGCTATACGTCTCCTACACGAAGCTGCAAACAAAAGAAAAAACGAACTCGTTCTCTAGTGTAGGTCACCAGTGATGGAGAAACGAAAGAATTGTTTATGCTTGGCCGAAGGGGTAGGTCGGGCCTGTTATGGACAGGCTTAAGCTGCAGTAAGGCTCGACGTCTGGGGAATGTATAGACAAGTGGGTCGCTGCTAATACTCGACAGGAAGACGCTCCTGCGTTTTATTCGAGAGGAAAGACGCGAAACGCGGTTGAGCCCTGTCGTTTCTAAAAATGCCTTCGTGCGCTTCATCCTATCCGAACGAGTTTACGATCGATAATGCTCGAGACGCCCGATCGACAATTTTATAGTGCTGATAACGACGTCCGTGACATAAGAGGCTGCGATCGTAGAGCGTCTTCTGGTTACGATCGTCTTTTATTCCTCACTTCACCTTTTAAAGTGATCAGAATCGTTCTTATATACATATACATATATATTCAACTTAAAGAAAGTATTCGTAGTATTAAAGACGTTTTCGGACCAATAAAACTATTTGCACGGAACGAATCGCCAAAGTTGTTATCTATATCAAAGTATAACTCTGCTTTTTAAATCCCTCTTTAAGAGATCACGAATGTTTCGTAATATCGGCATTTGGTAAAGGCTATTTTTTAGAATTTTCTATCAAGTTACCAATTTTTAAAGCTTCACTCGTGTTACAAATACTTTTATATGTTTATATACATATTCGGCCTAGTTAATGCGTATTGTGTTTAAAAAAAAAAGTAGTTTGTCCAACAAAATGATGACAGGTGGCATTACCGAGTTGTGCATTCCAGTATTGCTCTTAACTAAAGTACATCAAGTTTTTCACTAAAATTTTTACGATTTACGATCATAATCAGACACTTCGATTTATAACAATTGACTATAGGTTACTATAAATCAGTAACACTAAAAAAAATATACTAAAAACTAATCAAGTCAAAATTATATCGAAACTGAACAATAACGCATACCTTCAACAGACTCATTCCCAAATTTCAATTCCAATCCAAATGCCAATAATCATCTCGAAATGCTTAATTTTTTACTAAATTAATATTCAAAATCTTCCAAGTCTGTGTTTTAATCCGTTATAAATGTCAATATTAATGGCGAATATTTGACATACTTCTTTTTAAAAAACTCATTAACAGTTGCCAACAGTTTTCTGTTGTTATTGTAAAATGTATTGGCTTACAATCGACGAGTTTTGAAAACAAATTTCTTGTTTGGAAAGTGATTCCTCCTCACATTTATGCATAATTGACACTTTGCTCCTCAACAATCGTTATGTCGATTGTTATAAAGTTGTATTTTCTCAAGTTTGACACCGATTACAATAATAATAGTCGCTTGTACTGGGATTGACATTCTCTCCCGTAAGATGTAGATATCGAAAATAATTTCAAGATTTGTACATGGGACTTCTACAGTGTATAACTCTGTAATTGTAACTGACTAGTAAATGCATCATAAGAATTCATTCAGTGCCCAATTAGTTCAAACGTACAAATTCTTATGATGCAGGTGGCAAACGTACACGTTGACTTTTTAGTGATGTCAGACGGCAAAACACATTTCTATACAAAAGTAACGGTCCATCCATATTAGCCCATTCAATTTTATAGAAAAAAGATATATAATGAAGAACTAACAGAAAATTTTTAAAATAAATATATGGTGAATTGCAATTTAATATATTAACACAGAGATGAAGCCAACTCTAATTTTCCTTTTGTCAATCTTAGACCAAAGTTTAATATTTCCTGAAATGCTCAATCGAGATTTAATTACAATAACTCGTTATTTACTTTTATATTATATAATATTATTTTTATATTATTTTTATATTATTTCACTGATAAAATCTTTTAAAAAAATTATAATTCTTAGAATTTATTTCATAATATATGTTGCATTTATATATGTGTATATGGAGATAAATGTCATTTTTTTCAACAATTCAAATTTATCGTCATTCATATCGCACGATATATTGCACACAATTAATTAAACAAACTCTTTAAATAAACCTTTAGCGAATCTATAACGTCCATTCACGCGTTACACACTTACAGCATTGTACTTTTTATTTTACATTTCACGCCGTTGAACAACGTCAATTGTAATGCAACGTGGCTTTGCGGACTCCGGGTAATGACAGGGTGAAGGCTGTGGCGTTTTTTTTTTCAAATCAAAATCGTTCGAAAAATTGTAAAAAAAGAACAGATGTATTATAACGATTCCATTTTCACAAAATAAATAAAATAGAAATAAATATTATATTTTTGAAGCGAGATTTTCCTGATTGTTCAATTTAAAAGGTTGATCACCCTTTAGATAAATCTCGCTGCTTTTGTAAACGACTAAAGACTGACACGATCAAAGCTTTTAAAAAGCTTGCTATCGCTACAGGAGATACCTGCAATCATGAAAGCATCGTTTTTTATCATTACTGTGAAATGTTCACTTTCATAATCGACCAACATCGTTGTAGCCTTCAAAGGTTACTACGGGACTTTGTACGGCTATGTCAATAATGTTTCAATTCCACCAGGCACTATAGGAGTATAAACTGGCCAGACTCCATTCCATGCTTTATAATTATAGATTATAATAAAGGTAACTAATCTTTTTTGAAAAAACAAAAAAAAAATATTCTATAGGTATATTGTCGTTTTCACACTTTCACTCGCATTCATGAATATACAAACGATATTCCCTGATGCCTGTAGCGTAATACGAATTGACAACTTTTCGAAACCCGCGAATAATAACGGTCGACAATCGTGAGAATATTGTTGGGGTGTAACCGGATAAAAAGGGCCGTTATCCGGTCACGATTTACGAAACTACACACTTCCGCCGGAGACAGCCCCGTACAAATGATGGACGACGGCACGTCGCCTAAAATCTTTGCTAAAGTGATAAATTGCACCATTCGACCCATTCGCGCAGATAGTCACTGTCATAACGGTACTTGTAAAAAACGTGAAAAATACGATGGATTCTCTCGTACACGTATCGGTGGCTTTGAAAATATTGTAATTGATGATGTACCGGCGTCCAAATTTAACCCTTCATCTATGAAAAATCTATTCACCGAACGTGAAATTTTGTTATTTATGTGATGGGAAGTGATAATAAAATCGACAAGGTTAATAGAGTTAACGAAGAGGGTGCTTGGCTCAAATGATTAATTAATTTAACGCATATATAATTTCCGTGTCTTTACACCAATTCTTTTTGAACATTTTTTATGTACGCATTAAATATATCGTAATAAAATTAGCCCTTCTGTCCGAACATAAATAGCTTATATTCATCACTTATAATAAAGTTTCTTTCTTGAGCCTCGTTCGTTGACCACCAGTAGACCGTCTTTTGGTTTACGGCGTACTCACTTCCGGTGACCGTGTCACCATTCGGGCATTTGCATTACGTTGGAAAGCTAAGATTTACTACCTCCCTGTTGACTCCGCGACTCTGAAAATCTTGCGAACGACTTTTTATTAAACCAGTTCCAATTTCCCCTATACTTCCACACTTGTTCTTTGTTGTCATTCGAATAATGTACGTTCTTATTACTTATTTTCAAAATATTTTTTATTAATATTTTTATTTTATACATGCTACTTGAAAATATTTTAGGTATATATTATTAAAATTAAATAGTACGAAATACCGTAAAAATAATTTGTGTCCAAAAGTTCTCATATAATTTTAGATGACTTTTACTGGAATTTTTTCGGGGATTGTGTATATGTTATGTAGAATCATCCTTCCAAATTGCGAAAAAAGTTTAAATCATTTTTTATTTACAGTTTTATTGTTGGAAAAACTCGATCGGTAACTGTTCTACTTTAAATCAGCTTATCAATTATCATTCTGAAGTATGAAAATAAAATCTATAGAAATTCCACGATTCTAAGTGTCATAACCTTTGATTAATACGTTTCGTCGACTATTCATCTTTTTTTTCGGTACGCATATTATTCACTTATATATTCCGATCATTTTAGCCAATATATCGGCTTTCTATTTTATTTGTTATTCGATTAATTTCCACAAAGAAATCTACCTCGTTATTTGTAATAATAATATTTTATTAGTTGAACGTTATTGGAATGGTGAACTCTTAAAAGTTTTCATAATTGCTTATTGACGTTTCGAAATTGGATTTTGCATTCAAACATACAAAAATCACGTTCGTCGTTTTTGTCATGCGTTACGTGTTGGCTAGGTTAGTAATATATGGATCGTGACACGCGACAGACAACCGAATCGTGAATACCATGGTTTTCCCTGGGGGTGCGAACTAGACACAGCTTACACGATGAATCATTCAAAATTTATGAATGCTCGTCATTTGTATGAAATATCAACTAAACCTTCTCATGTTACAGTAAACAAACGCTCGATTTCATGAATGTATTAATACATTACAAACCAGTAGTGAAATAACTTGTTTAAAATTAGGTTAAATATTTTTTGCAGTAAAAAATTGTTTTCATATATTTCAAAACCAACATATGCAATATCAACAACAAAAAAACAAGATTTTATTCTTTTTTAATTTCTGGTTTATCATTAATTAATATTATCAATTATTATTAACTATCGTAATAATTACTGCGATACATTTAATATATCTACAAAATAACGCAGTATAGTAAGACGTTTCAAATATTGTATGCAAGTATACAGAATTGAATCTGTCATTGAATACATTGAAATAAATTATCCAGAATTGCAAATTACGAACCTTCCAAAAATGTTTCGATTATATAAATTGTATTCAATGATTGTCACGTTATATCACAGTGTTATTCTACGTTGCGATGTGAAACAAAATCCAGATATATCCATATATCCGTTCATCAAAGTTGACTTTCTTTCATCCATTTGTACATATCACTTTAAACATGATATACAATTTATATATACATCTATAAATGAATCTGTTGCGTCACAATATCTATAATATTGTATTCAAATGTTTTTTCCTAAATCTTCCTGTTTCATTTTAGTTTACTTTTGAACCTCCAATAAAATTGCAGTGTTTATCATTGCTTCCAGTTGAGTATTCCTAAATTATCTTCCTTTTCCGAAATCCCCATATACGTATATTTTTCTATACAAGGGCTTGTATATTTTGTAGTAGAATCAAATGCAATCCGAACTTATTATAAATAATATACCCAGTTCTACACCTGCAATATCAGTACTTATGTTACTAAAATCACAATGACGTGAAATATTCACCTATCGTCCGCAATCCGAACAGAAGCGTAAGTAATATATTCCAACCTCAGCGCGCCGTTTACCTCGAATAACATCCATCCAATACCTATAAGGATTTTAAGGGAACAAAATACACAAATGTTCTACATAATTTTCTGTTAAATTTAGAATTAATATTCATAGATCCCTTGTTATCATATGATAACAGAAAGAAAGTAAATTGTTACTTTCGTACTTAAATGTTATTATTCAACTCGCAGTAGACTCACTTCCTTTCGTTCTGTGCCAAGGATAGAACGAGCCAAAAGGTTACAAAATCATCACGACACTGTCACCCGACAATAAGTCATTTAGGCATACGTGGGGCGCGCGTTTAGTATGTCGTTTTACGAGCTATTGTCATGTTAACCGATCTCGAGGCAACCCTACTCGACATCTCATTATATTGCGTGTCTTGCCCTTCGTTGCAGATTACATGCCGTCACGTCGAGAATCGCAACCGTAACGGCAAAAAAGAAAATTCATCTCGAATTTGTTGCACGGCAAGGATAACGAGTGGCTGACGCACTGACAGATTGTCACCTGAGTTTATAAATATACATAAATATATATGTATATAGCACGTGATGCTCCTTGGCCGATTATCATTTAATATTTTAAAAAGTAAAAACTTATTCCTGGTCGTTTGTCGATTTACTGTCAATTTCTTGCACATTCGATAATATAAGCGGATTACAATGTGACGAGGTAGCTTGAGTACAATTTTAAAATCGCGTAAAAATCTGATACATCTGAATAAATTATTATTTCCAGGTTATTGTTTTAAAAAAATGTGACGATCAGTTTTATTCATAAATTTAATGTGGATAATTCATGATAAACCATGATAATACATGACTGAATATATGTTCGAATAAATTTGCATCCATATCTGCTTTCATCTTAATTATATTTGTTATAATGTGCTGAAAATTAAAAAAATTACAATTATATTTCAGTTGAAAAGTAGATGAGCTGCGAAGGTTTCCTTTTTCATCTATCGATTATTTGTTATGGTTTCATTATATCGCGAGATTTCTAAATTACAAATAAACGATTAGCTTTCAAACATTTTAAAACTATTTGAGCATAAAATATCACTTCATTCATTTTGAATGCAAGTAAAGATCAAGATATTATACTTTCATAGGGTTTTCATCCTAATGAATACTGAACACTAGAATCCAATACTTGCAAATTGTTTAGGGATCGTGGGAATATGACGTAAGTGATGAGGGAGCGTAAATATTATCAGATGGAGCTATACGTATATAGACGTAGAATAGACGCCAATTAGTTGCATAACGTGTTTCAGCCTCGCTTTCATTACTTTAATTTTTTCGTAAACAATAAATCGTTTATCGAATATAAAACCCATCATGCATATTAAATAGTTCGTAAAAAATCTTCCTTTTAATAAATTACGTATTTAATAATCTACATAAAATACAGTTCTATATAAAATTGTATATTAAAATGGTCGATACGAAAGTTTAGAATGTACGTTTTATAACCGAAAAAATACAGAAAATGGATGAAATTATAGAATAACTAAACAATACCAAAAATTATGCAAATTATTGACGATCTTATAGTTCTTAAATTCAAACGATAACCCTATCCATATACGTGTCCATAACAATAGCCACGTGTCAGCAACATGCACGCGTTTTTTGAGAAAAAAAATCGTCAATTATTCATAAATACCGTCAGAAGGAATACACTCATATATTTCAACGTTCTCTCTTCCGGCTATAAATTCTCCATCGTCCGCGACAAACAATGGATCGAAGTTGGGCGTACACAAAATTATATTCCGACCCTTTTTTTGCGCCTCGAAAAGTATCGTCTCGCACTGGGACTTGGGTGCAGATTTCCCGAGTTCGTTTCTGCAAAGTTCCAGTGAGAAACCGAAATATCTCGACGGATGTGTACTCGTCGCCATGGATGCATGCTGCCTGTCACAGCGGGGTTCCTTTTGAACCAGGACATATTTGCGCGAAGCGTCTCACCGCGGGTGCACAGAGCCGTGAAACAAGTCGTACGGCGATATGATAGGTATAAATTCATAGACTCGTATAAAGAACCGTTTTATATATATATATATATATATATATATATATATATATATATATATATATACATACGTATGTACGAGCAGACGCGATCATCGACTCGAAATATATATGCGTGATACATCTATACTTTCTGGAAGAAAATATATCTAGCTTTTTTATGAGAAACCCAATACGATCTTGATCTAAACTGTGCATCTGGATTCATTTCTACATTCCGCGTACCGATATGTGTTCATATAAGAAGTAACCTGCTATGGGAGCTCCTCGAAGCGTGAACTGTACGCACGTAGTGGATTTCTTCCGGATTATCGTAAAGTTTCGTGTCTGATAAAACAAATCGATGAGGATATGTTGCAACGCGCCACGACGCCCATCGATTTATGTGTCAACGATTTATAGGAAAACTTTGAAAATTGTGCGGAACTCGGACATTAACCTCAAGAATTTAGCACGTGAAGAATCCGTGTCAAATTGCCAGTGACGGAAATTGCTGGTAGAAATTTCGCCTAGCTAATGACTGGTTTTTCGCTACAGTACGTGATGCACTCTATTTAGTTTATATTTAATATGTTCGATCAAGTTATTGCATCTTGCTTAATTAAGAACGGTGATATTTTCGATTAGTATCTACGTAAACCCAGCGCAATTATTTTTTCATTAATATTCTTGTTTCTGTTCTAGTCTTTTCAAAAATAAAAGTAGACTTTTGTGACACAATTTTGCAGATGGAACGCCGCAGTGCATAGTCCTGTAGTGACATGAACGACGCTGAAAAATGTCGGCCCATAGATAATAGTCGGAGAACGATTTGCTTTTTTTAATTACCTTCAATAATAAACTAGGGGCTTCGCCCCTGCGGCCTTCGGACGCAGCCGCTCAGCACATCATTCGTTACACGTATACAAATCTAATTACAATTTGATCTGCAATATAAGTTGCAAAATGTATAACTGAATCATGTTTGAT
>JAPYZR010002785.1:0-15846 GCA_030522945.1 Trichopria nigra
GTAATGCGCACCTGATTCCGTGACTGGTCCTCAAAGTTTCGTTACAGTTTAGTAATTTTAAGAAACCGATCGTAAATTTGCGATTATGTTTCGTAATTTGAAGATAGATTTAGTACAATTACTAAAAATGTTACTGAATGTTTTATTCAGTAACCTGATTTTGTAACATTAAGTTCATGTGGTAACTGAAAAATGTCGGAATTTTCCGAACATATATGATAATATATATATACACACACATACACACACACGCACATATATATATATATATATATATATATATATATATATATATATATATGTGTGTGAACAACAACAAATTCAACAATCATATATATATATATATATATATATATATATATATATATGATTGTTGATAAAAAACTTAGCTAATACGGGTTTTTATGACTAATGAACTCCTGTTTATAACTCTATTCAGAATATGCAGTTCCCAATTTGCATCATTATGTCGCTGTTTGAATGAAAATTGAATTCGAATCTTATTATTACGTCAAAATGGCGCTTTTACCGTGTCTCGTTATCGGTTAATAACTTTGCTTTTAAATCGCAAATCACTAATCGCAAATCATCTACTCGACTCTTTTGTCTGACATAGAAAGGAATATTAATTCGTTCCCTCGCAATTCCGCGTGTCAATGGATTTCACTTTTAGACGTTCTTTTAATCTTTACACGAGTCCAATTATTTTAAGCGATTAGATTTAAGATCACAACACCACCGGACGCAAAAAGAAAATGTACGAAAGAAATCGAACGTGTATTTGCGACTCGTAGCGTGATGAAATTAAAAAGTTCCTTTCATCAAAGAGATTCTAACGACGCAGTGACGATGATAAGTCGATTTTTGTGTAGCGGCTCTTCCTCGACTCTTCCACGGCTCGCAACTTAAATTAAATTCATATTTAATTAATGCAAGGTAGGATTTTTTAATGAGCGATCCTCAAAAACTCGGCGTAACCCCAAACTCGTAGCCAGCCAAGTCCGTTAAAAATGGTTTTGCAAGCTTATAACCTGCTTTGGATCTCGACGTAGTGCCACTTGAAGCTGAGGCACTCAGCGCAATTTTTAACCACGCCATGTAAAAGAATATTCGTCGCATGCATGTGCAGATGTACAGTGAGATCTGCGTAAGTTTTAAGATAAATGAAAATTTTAACACGTGTATATGAAACGTCAAAAAAATTTCGTAATTATAAAAAATATAACATACTTTCGAATTATCAAGACTGAGTATAATTCACCTTTCATTAAACGTTTAATGTTTTGCGTTTCCTACATACTTGACTCTTTTTTTTTTGTTTTCGATATTTGAATTAATCTTCTTGGAACAACGGCAGGGATTTCTTAAGGGAAACTCGCTGACGATACCGTATTCGTTGTTCATCGCTGGCAATCGTGGGGAATGGCCGAATGTATTGGTATTTTTGGGGCTGCATCGAAGGCCAAGACTTGCGAAATAATCTGGATCGTATACGTTTACGACGGTGCACGTACCTTATATAGGAAACCTAAGGAATGTATTGGACTTCGATCGATAATGATCATAAAAGCCAATAACGATGCGGATTTCGGAAGGTTCATTTCTAAGGATTTGGAAGGAAAGAAATATTACTCGTATTAGAAGATATTGCTACTGAATACATATATATAAATATATATCCTTTGATATATATATATTTCTATATTAAATTAAATTTTCGTGATGGAAATTAACTTCTTAGTATGAACATAATCTTGCATAAACGCTTTTATGCTATAAATGTTGCTTTGAAATCGTAGCCGTACATACCCTTTTGGCGAGGCTACTTTTACTCGACTTTGACTGAAAAAAATATTATATAATATGTGACGTAACTGCATATACAGAACGAAAACAATTATTCTTCAGGTATTTAAAATTCAATCAATTGATAAAGAAGTATTCATTATAAATGAGTTATCAATAACAAAATAATAAAAATTACGCGAAAAATAATTAATTAATTTTTAAAATGCAATTATTACTTACCGAATTGTAATAGTCAATTCAAAAATATAACATCTAAAAAAAAAATACAAATAATAATGAATATTTAGTAATATTTTTTAAAGAAAATTTCTAGAATATTTAGTAGTCATCGACGAATTTAATCATTTCAACAATATAATGAATATTTAGTTTTTAAAGATTTTACATAATTATCTTTGTTGAACATTATTTATCGAGGATATTAAAAGCAATAATATAATTAATAATTAGCATGACTTTTTAAATTATAATAATTTATAAGAAATATTCTTATTTTATATTTTTCAACTGTGATGTCGAGTTCTTACGAGGTCGATTTGTCACAGAAAAGGCCGGTGGTATCGCTTTACACGGAGACAATGTCTCCATTATACGACTATCTATAAAAGAGTAAACAGGTAGCTGTCGTTCTATTAAAGGTGCTATTTAAGGCATTTTTCCTATGTGATGGTTTCAAAAAAATCGATTTTTTTTGTTACATCTTTTTAAAGTATAACGTGTTGGAAATATTGCATGAATATTTTCGATCGAAATTCGAAATATGCTTAGGCATTATAAGTATATTGTTTATATAACACCTGATTTTGGAGGCATCAATGTTGAACCACAAATCAAGAACAAAAATATTTAAAAGTGAACAAACAAATTTGTCTTGTATAATTTATCATTCTCAGTATAATATATAGAGGGAGGAAAAATTATAGAAACCCCTGAATAACTTTTGAAAACAATTTTTTTTTATTTGCTCCCTCAATCTTAAGGTGCACGGAAATATTTAACTTTGAAATGTATCATTTTCAAGAAAAACGTTTCTCGCAAGCAAAATGATTTTCTGCAAATACAAATGTTGCAAGCTAACAACGACTGATTCGATTTTAGAAGGTTGAAAGAAGTGATAACGTTTATATATTGTAAAAGCAACATAATCTTAATGTAGATTGAATTTGCTCAAATAAAAAAAAAAGAGATAACGTATTTCGTTGCAGCATTGCACCTACATACTATCGATCAAAGTAGCAAAAAAGAGCGGATTATTAACTCCGCGAATAATGATCGTAGCGCCATCTATAGATAGGGTTTTGAATTGTTCTCAAAAAGACCTTTCGGATGAGCCCCTACTCGAGTCCTGTTGCTATTTAAGATTTTATTCCCCCTCGTACCCCGTGTACTCCCTTAGAGTTAAGTGGGTAAAACCACCCTACAAAGATAGATTTTTAAAAATATCATTTGACGTGTTTCAGGGTTAAAAAAAAAATTGTTTTCAAAAGTTATTCAGGGGTTTCCATAATTTTTCCTCAATAATCTGTATAATAAAAGAAACGCAAAGGTACTTCATTTTCTTCACAAAAATTCCTAATATAAGCTCAAAATTTCATCTTTCACATGTAGAAAATAACGGTGGCGATAGTGAATACCATGATGATAAACAGTGGCGCTAGTTAGCGCGATTTAATATTTCATAACAATACCAAACAATAACAAAGACGATTTAATATTTCAAGCGATCCTTACGCAGACAAATAAGAAAATCTTTTCTTAATACAAGTAAATATTTATACTTGCTACTATTCAAGTAAATATTTACTTGAAAATAACAAATTTTTTCAGTGTGTAGATATCATAGCAACTTGCCATCTCCTAGATTGAACATATTGAACAGAAAATGGAGTTTGACATGGAGGGTTTTTCAAATTTATTCTTGTTTTGATACCTGTCAAATGAACATTTTCAAACGTTTATAATCTATAAAATAAATCTGAAGTTTTCTTACTACAAGGTCTCACATTTGTGACTTTTATAGCGGGGATAACAATAATTCGTAAGTAATAAATTTAAAATTTATTTGTAATTATAAAGAAGTTTCTGAATAATTCGAAATATATTTAATGTATTATTTAAAAAGTGGTAATTAACTCGATAATTTCCCTAGTAGAAAATGTCACCAGTTTCTGCCCAATTTTTCTGGCCTCTATGACAAAAGTAATGGAGTCCAGAAAAAATGGCAATACAATGGTCTTCTTTTCTACTTGGGTTTCAACTTTTCATACTAAAAATCTTTATTTTTTTGTGATATCCACTCCGTCGATAAAAATAAATATATGAACATTGGAATCTTTTATGCATTCAGGTTGCTCAATTAAATTTTTATTAGACACATAATAAATTTAATAAACGCTTCAATTAAATAAGTGCGCGAGAATAGCTTTGCTTATATATTCCGTTGGTGATTTTCCAATCCTAACGGTTGGTCGAATACCTAAGGAGAGATTCATTATCGCCAAGAGTGACTTGTCGAACCTGAGTGACGCATGAAAGCCCTCTCTGCTCGGGAAATGTGTGATCGACGTATTCACACGCACAGCTGAGTCTCGATATATACGTATATGTATATATATATATATTCCTCAAGTTACCAGCGAAACCGCTGTGTTCGTCCAGTCGAACGGCGGTCGTCTACGATTACGTTATAACGATCCCTTTCTGATCGACTGTGCAGCCCGCGTGATTGCCGCGTGACATTTCCACGCGGAACGATTTCCCCGCTCTTATAAAATAATTGTCCCCGTTAATCATCAACCTTGATCGAAGGATTTTAGACTAAATATGTCGCTGCAGTCGGTTATGAAACGCTCCGACTCGACGTCGCTTGCGTGGCAGGGACAAATTCCCTGGATATCCGAGATATTGTTTGTTTCCTATATACATATTTCGTATCCAGGGAATAGATGCCCGACTACCACATAACAATAGAGAACGAATTGGAGTGTTCCGTATCGACGTGTACGATAGCGTTTTTTAAAGATTTATTTTGATTTTTTTTCTTTCTTAAGAATAAATGAGGGTTTGCAGATGGAAGTGCTCATTATATATATTTACGTTAAATAATCTATATAAATAAAGATTTATATAATGGTAATTTCAGTGCAATCATGAAATTTGATAAACTTACCATCTACTTTTTTACGAACGACTTACAAGCACATGTGAGTTCGAAATGTATCTGACAGTGACTAAAAAACTTAATGTTTTATTTTATAATTGAATTGGTCTTCTTTATATGATCATCGATCTTGACAATGTATTATCCGATAATCAAGTATATTACTCCAAATATTAAATAACGCTCTGATAAAAAAGAGTATAAAATCCAACTTGACAATTTGCTACTTTTTATATTGACAAAATTGAAGTTAAATCTTTAATTAATATGGGGATACGCAAATTTCAGAAGTCCCTGAGATTCGTAAATAGTGCATTTGGATTCCGTAGATGTAAGACGAATCCCTAATGCTTTGATGACGAACATGATCTACAGGTCAACTTGGGTATATATATATATATATATATAGACGGTGCATGCTGATAAGTATAGTGAAGCTGTCACTACTTAATAGTGTAAATATTTAATATTTAAGAGGTACAATTTTACGTTTTTCTTGATAAACTAGGTTAATAATAGATGTAATATATTTTAACATGGTTGCGAGTTGTAGTGACGTATCCTAAACGGATTTATCCATAAACGGATAAATGAACAGACGAGCTATGAGGGGATTTGATTGTCCTTTTAACGACAACGTTACATTCGGTCAACATTTTGTTCTACAATATTTGCGCTCAATAAAGGTCATTGAAAGTATAACGAAACGCGTTGTTACATTCACTTTTTTAAATAAACCAATTTATATTTAAAATGCGAAATCACTAAGAGCACACTACTTTAGTCGATCCTGATGATTATCACTAGTCATAAAGCGGTACGTTCAATATCTTAAAATTTATATATATATATTATTTATTAATAATTTTTTTTATTATTCTTTATTTATTATTTAATTATACATTGAAAATAATATAATAAACAATACTTCTACTAAAATAATTTTCATAGTATAATATGATGATGTTCACGTTGTTTCATTTTCGTCGTAGATTATTTTTATCTATCCTTTTGGAACTTTCATTCGTTTGCCGTTGTCATGTGCATTTTCTAAATAATTCTTATAATTATATTTCCGTAAATGTCAAGAAAAAGCGGAATTTATATATACGATATTCTGGATTTTGTATTATTTGACAATACAAAACCCAGAACAATAATGCATAAATATATTATATAACAAATGTTACTTAAAATAGTAATAATTATAGGTTAAAGAGATAGATGTTTCAATTCGAGGTATAAAAGGAATAAAACCCAGCAAGGAAAACTAAACGAATGAGAAGAAAGAATGTTTCAAATGCCACGTACTCATGATTAATTGAAATGTACGCGGAGAAAAGAAAATTGTAGAATCGCTGCTGAATCATGCTGATTTTTACTATTTTATTTACAAAAAATTATCATTTGAAGATACAACTTTTGATGTTTGTGATAATGAATTATGTATTTGAAGAAGACGGATAACGTCGGAGTCTCATTTATATCTCTGATATTTATGTAACTCGTGATAATAAAATAGAACAATAAAGGGCTATTTGTAACTGTAGAATACAATATATAGCATCACGTTAAAGTGAAAATTAAATATATGCAATGAAAATTTAAATATTCCGTTTCATATGTATAATTTTATGTTATAAAATGGTAACAAATACCTTTCCCGATTCATCTGATTTCATAAAATTTTAGACGATCTATGTTATATGTATATCCGTATATTGTGATTTTCTTGTATAGAGACATCGCTTTAGTGATACCGATGTAAATATATAAATGGATACAATTGCATTAATAATTGCGTCACATAAATATTTTAAATCCGTTTTTTTTCTGTGTTGTTATTTTAACGTGAATCTAGTATTTTTTGTTGCGAGAATTTATTAATGTCTATATGCAAGTCTTTTAAAATTAAAGTTGTTTATATCGACTCTGGACATTAATTTCGCTACAGAAAAGACACAACGACGACGAAATCGGATGAAATTTAAAAAAGAAAAATATCGCATAAAGTCTATACAGAATGAAGTATTTCAAGATATCCGACATTTTTCTCTTTCAAGTTTCATCCGATTTTGTCTCGTCTTTTGTCTCGAAAAGTATTTAACGCGTATAGAATTTCTATATATACGGGTACGGATATTAAATGACATTATTTTAACTGTCTCTAATATTGTCGAATTACATATAGTGTCTATGTCAAATTCACATGTTTTTGGTTAGATAAATATATTCGAACATTTTACAAATCGAATAGAAGAATATACATTTTATTAATTAGTATTGTATTATATAACGACTCGAAAATTATGCCTACATGGTTCGCGCCTTGCTTGTTTATATTTTTGCCTCATATCGTTTTTGTTTACAATGCTCTGTGCTCGTTTTCTGTTACTAATTATGTTATTTGACCTTGTCTGTTTTCCACATTTATGGCGTTGTCTAGAACCATGACAAAATTTCGGAAGTTCACGAAAGTTCGTTTCGTGTTACACTTGAGTAGTATTTGTGCACGGTGCGTACAGTATATAGTAAATTAAAAATACGTGCGAACCACGTGTTTACCGAAGTGGTTGGTGATCTCATGCTCCATGTGTCATCATCATTATATGCTTACCAAAGGTAAAATGGCGCAGAGGTTTGAAAAAATGTAACTCCATTTTAACAAGATAAAAGATTAATATCATTTCTTCAACGCCTTCGCGGGAAGTTCGATTTCACGTGGACTAATAGCAAAAGTGCTCAAAATCGCTCATCTCACAAATTATTTAAGAAAATATCGTATACAGAACATGTAAAGAAAAATTATAAGCGAGTGTTGAGAAACACTCAACACACATTTCATATTCCTCATTTTACCTCACTAGTTGCGTAATATACTATTGTCTCATAAAATTTATGCCACATTAGAAATTGTCAGTTTTAAATGACGAATGCATTACCGACAGAAAAGATAGGGAAAACAAAAAGTTAAATGTATCACTCCTAAGAGCGAAACGACGATTCGAAATGTAGAAATAATATGATAACATGGCGTACAACAAATTTCGTAGACTCTTCGTAGAATCTACTACCATACGTTACAATATAGTTAGTATACCTTGCAATTTTATGCCTTTTAAACTATAACAAATGGTTTTATTATAATTGACAAGAAAATATGTATGTAAGAACTAAAGTAATTTGTTCGAACAATGAAATTACTTTAATTCCATCGACAATTACTCAATATAGATTTCGATCGATATGATTAGCCTGCGAATGAAATTAGACGACTTGCGGACGGTTGGAGCGTCTTAATTATACGTTTGCTAAGGTATAAATTAGTAACCCTCAGTTGATCACTTTGAGCAAGCTATTAAATGGCTTCGCGTAGTTAGAATTTCCAATTCATGGTCGTTAACATGCACGTCGAAATAAATTATTTGGAAGTCCAGTCGTGGTAGGTCAAGCATCCACGGATGCGGCTTTTGCGAGCTACTCTTGCAGTTTAATGATTGCAATTAGAAACAAAGGAGTTCAAGTGCAAATACGAGCGATAAAAGAATTGATATTAATAGTGAGATCTGCAAGTAGATGAATATTGACACAATCCTACATAAAAGAATTCTATGGGATGCCCTTTGATACTATACGAAACTATATGAAAACTATATAGTTTTTGTATCGTTTCCTGCAGTTTTTTTTCTCTATAGATCGCGGATGTATTTATTAAGAAGACCTGTTAAAAATGAGAATGTCATCAAATTACTAAAAAGTTAAGATATGTATAATCATCGGTCGAGAAGTAAATCGTACAATACGTACAGTTGACCAATAATATATTTATTTACTACAAGCAAAAATAACTGCATTTGTGTATACTTCCAAAATGTGAAAGGAAGTATATAATTAATTACGTCACAAACGTACGTACAATTGTACATATTGCAATTAAATGCTTAGTGAGGTAAATGTCTGCGAATATACGTTCAGTATAGCATAGAGACTCTCTGTCGATAAATTCTCGCGACATGTAGGAAATGACAATGAGGTTACAGCCAACTCATTCGAGATAATTTGCACGCCTTCTCCAAGCCTATTTCATACGACCGTGCGTGGGAATAATAAGCAGAATTTCGATACTGGGCATGTACTTGGGGTAGATTAAATTAATATCGCATTCTCGAAATTACTTCATATACAGATTTTGCGGAGAATTCGCCGGTGTGAATGGAACACGAAACTGGAAGCAAACAAGCACGATGGTCTGGAGTTGCAAATTGGAGGAGCAGTGTACGACCGATCGGATGGCAGTGGTTAAATAACCGCAAACATTGTAATCCATATTACCGCTTTGTGTCGTCTTGACACCGTCAACTCCAAAATTTGACATTATGTCAACACTTTCAGTTCATCTGCTAAGTCTTCAAATGGAAAAACAAATTTTTTTACAGCATCTAAGGCAATTCGTTGCAAAATATGCCACCCAGATACTCTGCATGTAGCTTATTGAATGTTGAAACAATTTTCTAGAATCAATTTTTGAAGAGGGCCATTATATTGTCTGAAACGTTAAAACTCTTTTTATTTACCGACAGTCTCACCAATACTCACTTAAAAAATCAGTATATGTTTATACATATCATTTCTATCCTTTCTGAATACTTTTAAGAAAGTGAAGATTACTAGGAGATTAGAAAAATGTTCAGATATATATAAATGAATTTATTTTCTTTAGCATTACAGATTTTTTGGAATACGATCATCCGTATCCTAAATGAAAGTTCGAATTGATTTGCATGATATATTTTCACATTCCTGCGATCAGATATTAAATTATATAAATAACTGCAAATAAAATGAACGAGATTGAATGTGAATACACAATTCTTACCAAAAAAGCGTTTAATTTAAATGTAATAAATGCAAATAAAAATATCATGTAAATCTGGGCAACTTTGTTCACCGATATGAGAATCGCTACTTCGATAGAAGCACTTTTAAAGTTTAGAGTGAACATTTGTTTGGCGTTAAAAATTTGTCGATACAGCTTTGTAATTCCATCCCTTTAAATTAAACTGACTTCAAATTAAAGGGACTGACTTGAAATTTTATATATATACATTTGTTCGAAAAAATATTTTCTATAGGACACGTTTCGTGATAAGTGCTTCACCTCGGTATCAAATCTTCTGTTCAAAAAAAAAAAAAAAACTTTTCAGAGAATATGAAGCATTATTCATTCATTTTTATAATTATCGTATATTAATGCGACTAAATTGGATTTTTCAAATTGCCGAGTTTAATTTGAAAACCACTTCTGTACACGATTATTTTAAGATTATAGTGTTTTTTTTTTCATTCGTTTAATTGTTGCAAGATGTTTACACTCGGCTCGACTCGTCACGTATAAAAAATGTAGAACTTTTTACTCGAAATGTTTGCGTAAGGCTGCGATTTCACGCACCGTTTGCGGTACATAAAATTTGAGTTAGCATACTGATGTGGTCACAAGATCACTCCAATGGGTACCCATAAGGTTAAAAAGTAATTTTACGCACTCAGACGTACAATATGCAATATTTATTATTCTTAATGAAAGATAATGCTTATAATAATAATAGATTGGAAGAAAAATAATTTTAATAAAGATTATTTTCGACGGCTTTATAATTTAATTTATAATTTATTCAACCGATAAATTCTGAAACTTTCTATTGCACGCGTATATTTTACATTTAAACTGTAAAATATAATTTTATATCCGCGAACGTTATATTATCAGCTCTCCAATAATTTCAGTACAGGCGTTTATATTCAAAAACTGAGATTAAAAAATTTTCAAAATTACGATTTTGATATAAAACGATTAAATTTAATTTACACGGCGAATAATGAGATTGGATATTTGGGGCATTTATGGCGACATATAGAAATCGATATAATTTAAATTAGTACGGAAAATGTATAAATACCGTTTAATTTATAAATGTAATTTTATCTGCATATGAAAAATGTACTTCCTTTAAAATCTCTAACGTATTATTTTTATTAAATGTATATATATGCGCATTCAATTTAAATACAAATATTATTATTATGTTTTTATAAATTGACCCGAATTACCTACTTAATAAACATCGGGCCACGTGAATAGAAGAGGAGGTTCGAGAAGGAGCAGCGGTTTGAACAAGCGCAGCAGTGATGACTACTACGAATAGTCAGACATTATACCGCGTTACCTGTAAATTGTAGTGTCAATGTAGTATTCTTTAGATTTTTCGGAAATGCCTCTCGATATAATTGTCATATTTACATTCAATATTCTTGCATATAATATAAACGAAGTATTTATTAAATATTATTATAAATTATACAGCGCAACTATTGCATTGCCTGCGTGGAAATTGCCCCGTTTTAGCCCAGCCAATGACCGGGGCCTAGATAGACAGCACAGTTTGAAAAAATAAAATAATTTAAAATGAGATTTTCAGAACTATGATAGGCTGTATAAAATCTGATAAGAAAACTGCACTTATTCCAGTTATTGTTACTTCTTAATTAATAAAATTAAAATTCATAGAGCCAAATTAGTCAAATTCTTCACATATCAGCCTATTATTATTATTATTATTTATTATATATAGTACACCTTATAAATAAATATATTTTTTATTTATTTTTTAAAATTGGGTCGCCCATCTGGGCCCTATTCTTGTTCGTCATGATCCAGCCCATTTCCAACATAAACGAAAACTTCGTATCATCAGTTCTGGAATAATACATTTTTATGAGACAAATTTAGTTGACATGCATATTAATTATATGTAGTAATGGAATAACAAAGACTTTTTTCACAACATCATTAATACATAAAAGTACTAATTTACAATCGACTAATAAATACATATTAAAAACGTCATTATAATGGTAACGATTTAATGAAATTAAATCTTTGCGCATATATATATATATATGTAATTCATTTAATAACGAGATCGGAGTGTAAGGCGATCAAGTCAGACTAGTTGAAGATATTTTTTTTACCATTGATACTGAAAGTATTTATGACATTTATGAACAAAGAAAATATAAGAATGTTTAAAATTGTCAATCAGCAACAAAATCAGGCGTAAGATTAAATTGACAACTTTTTACAGAATCTGAAAATCGAGAAAAATTACCAGCGTCCCTAGTAGAAAATAAGACAGTATATGGCCTTTATTTCTGGACTCCGTTACTTTTAACATAGTGGCCAGAAAAATTGGGCAGAAACTGGTGTAATTTTCTACTAAATAAAATTTTAGTTAAAAAAGACAGATAAAACTTTGGTGTATTATCAAAAAGTAAGAAATGGATACAAATATTTAAATAGTGACCTGAAGTGAAAGATGAAAGAGCGTTGCCTTTGGACGATATAGAGTATACAATAACAATTCTTTTTGTGATTTTCACACTCTGATGTTTTGTCGTAAGTTTTGCACCGCGGTGGTACCACTAAACGCAGCTGGGCTTGAAAGTGTACAAATTTAATTATGCAGAATGACACGGTGGACGCGCAAACGTATAATGTCCACTCCGGCGGTACTATATATGTACGGATCTCAGCTGGGGACTCGACCCTCTAACATATTAATGCTGGCCTTATCGGGCGCATATCGTGTTTGCCTTTGCGCGCAGTTTCCTCGCAATTAACGACGGGCAACTCTGCAAGACGTCCCTGCAGATCCTACTTTCATCCCGGGATTTAGCGGATATTCTCGCTATCTACAGACTCATTTTGCGGGACGTCCATAGGATCATCTTGGTGATCTTGGTATACTTGCAGTATACCGCGGACCACCCGTGCGCCCCTTGTTCCCCGAGGTCTTCTGATAAAGAGATACCGCTCGCGAGTTCCCGAAGCTCAAGTGCGGAAGTTACTAACCGATAACCGCTCCAGAATGGATGGCTTCAAAATTGAAAGTATTATTATTTTCATCGACCATTCTTAGTTCCCCCATGGGTGTTACTAATTATTATTATTTAAATTTTTTTAAGTTTTAATCGTAAAAATGTAATCGAATAAAATTATTGGATATTAATTTACCAGCCATATTATCATATTGGAATATAGGACGATTTAACATATTACGAAAAAATTATTAGAGTTTACGAAATTTTACATTAAATTTACAGATACGAGGCTTAAAAGAGAAAAAATGAGTTTTTATTTTTTGTACATTTATTTTAAGTTCGTAAAAAATTTTTAAAAATAAGAAATGAAAAGAAATCAATATTGTAATAATGTTTAGGTATCAGTAAAATTATTAGAATATCTTTGGTATTACTACTGGATACTATACTGCATCACAATCACACGAACATATCACGTAATATTACTATAGTATTATAGTAATATTATAAGAATACCGTAAAATTACCCTCGAATATATTTACTCCATAATAAATTTTAAGATTTTACAGCAATTAACAATATTAGCGTTAGAATGAAATCAGTGTAATATTATTACAATAGCTTTACAATTTTAAGTGAATATAAATATAAATAATATCATACAGTAACAATGTTGTGATTAATTGTCGCGGACATTTTAAATCACATTGCCATCACTAATATATTACGTGCTTCGAGGTAACCTATTTTAGTTAATTATATTTATTGCATTAACTAAAGTATATTCATTTCAGTAAATTTATATCTGATTATGCTCATTACTTAGTATTTAGTTAATTTCCCGGAAAATATCCTTCAAAGGCGTCCATTACGCAGCTTGAATTTCATAAACGTGATATCATATATATACGTACATATATAAGCTGACAAAACGTTAAAATATGTGAAATATGTTTATCCAATGTCTGAATGATGTATATTATACTTACTTTACCTGTTAACATTTCAAGTTTTTTGAGCAATTATTCGTTAATTATAATTACTAATTAGTTGTGTTCGGTTCGAGAAACGAATGTTTTTATCTTTTATTTTTATAGAATGTGTTTCAGCCCAGTAAGAAAACGAGTCTCCTTTATTGATAGAAAATATATATATTTTGTTTGAATTTCCTTTGATTTGTCGCGACACAACAAATGCGACGCGTCTTCGAATTTGCGTCTTTAATGGTTTGCTTTGCAATTTAGTTCTGCTGGCAAGAAGCGCGCTGTCGTTACATTAGACCGTTGTAATAATCGGTTTTCGATTACCCTACCAAGGCGATAGGACACACAGGCGAATTTACCGTGACAATTATGTTTCTGTTATAAACAGTATAACACCGAAGATCAATAATATTTATCACTTTCTCTTTACATATTTTATAATCTGATAGTATACAGACAATAATTATAACGATCGACGAAAAGAAAAAAGACTAAAACTATATTTTTTTCTTTATAAGTATTGTTTATCTGACTTATCAAACGTCAATAAGTCAGATTTTTCTTAGATATTTTTTTCTGTTTCTAATTTTGTTTTAGTGAAAAGCAACGATCTAAAATAATTCAACGTCTATATAACATTAATGGAATATGAAATTGTAATGTTTCACTAACAGTAATAATCTTACGCTATAAAAAGCTTATCTTTTATCGGTGCATGCGGAAATAATTTTATATTTTGAAATTTAACTTTGGGAAAATTGTACGAATTCATTTTAACGAGGCAAAATGAGAGTCGAATAATCATCATTAAAAAGTATGCCAAATAATTACAAGTTTGATTGTGCGGTAAAAACGCGCGCCTATATTATATATCATGTACTTTATGATTTCAAAATAATTTGGCATTTTCAATGTTTTATTTTTAAATCATAATAAAATACGCGTTGCATTTATATACAACATTAAATGTTGTATAAATTGTATTCCATAATTTACAATTTCGTTATTGTGAGAATTACCATACTTGTTATATTTTAACTTTATGACATGTTCAAAATCTCTTTCTATAATTAATCATTATATTGTTCTAAAGTAATTTCGGGAGAGGGTATTAACACGATGTAACCTACTACATGTATATGCGCGGGAAGTTCTGCTTACTAAACGGATATTGACAAAATTATCTTCGAGTAGCGACTGAAATTATACAGAATTATTAGGAGATAACCAGAATACTGCTTTTCAGATTTTATCGATTAATTATGTAAAATGCCATTTTTATGGATTATTGAAAATTATCACGCAATAATAATATCATTCATTTAGTTTCTACGGACAAAATTGAGCTCTCATGAGAAATATAAAGGAAATAAAGTCCATTAGGTAATAATATGTTCGATATTGGTGATTTTGACAGAAGAAAGCGTTCGTAATAAATTAATCAATATATATACAATTTATTCAGATGATTTATTTCTTAAAGTTTGATCGTCACAAAGAAAAAGAAAAACTAACGACATCAATTGTTTTTACGTGAAATCACCATTTCTTTGGGTATATTAAAGGAATATTATTAATTATGGCGGATATTTGTTTCGAAACATTGGGGATTTCGTAAGAAATATTAAATACGATACAATTTGCAATTCAAATTATGTCACGCTTAAAGCAAAGTAATACTATTTGCTGTTAATGAATTCATTTCATCTGTAACTGTTAACGATTCAGATACCTCTTTACATATAAATGGTCGGTAACAAATAATTCACTTTTTGTAATATCACAGTTGTTTAATTGTACGATTATTGATATAGTTCAATTATTTTTATAATAAAAATTATATGTGTATTGGCGTATTCTAAAAATTGTTGTTCGATCGATAAATATATCACTTAGATATGTAGACCAGCAGAGAACTACCCAGCAAACATTCACAGAAGTTATGTCACAATTATGTAACAGTTGCATTAAAATGTCGCCTCAAAATTGGCACAGTTACATAACAGTGATTGTGA